>JAHWFP010058429.1:0-11803 GCA_023313725.1 Lithobius niger
GTATCCCTTGCGAGGCGCGAGGCCCTCCTCTGGGACCCTTACTGGGACGCCGAAGTGGCGGATGAGTGGGGTCCCTGGGTGGTCTGGGGTGTTGGTACGGGTTGATTGCCAAGTGGGACCAAGGTCGCCACGACCGTCTTCGGAGCGATTCCGAGTTCGGTGCACTGCTTGCTAATCTATCCCATTATTGTAACACAGTGAGGAGGATTCTGCGATGGAGAAATGAAGATTCTCCCAGAGAACTTGGTCTTGCCTGGAGAATGTAAGTTCTCTGCGTCGAATCCGACTAAACTGTGTTACAAACACAGCCCGCTCGTCTCCCTGCACGGAATCGAGCATTCACGGCGAGGAAAGAGTGGATGGACTCGAGCAGGGTAGGGGGAAGTGGGATAGAGACAGAAACGTAATTTTTGCATAAATGACTGCATTTATGAGCTAAAAACGCGCCGTAGGCATAGGGGAAGATCCCATTATTGTAACACAGTTTCGTCGGATTCGACTCAGAGAACTTAGATTCTCCAGGCGAGAACAAGTTCTCTGGGAGAATCTTCATTTTTCATCCAAAAACCTGGTCCACTGAAGTTTAGCGTGGGTTTAACCATATTCATCAGTGGTGCCAGACCTGCCCAACAGGAAAATGTTGGTTTTCCCGACGGAAAGGCAGAGGAAAATAGAAGTCATAAATTTGCTCATATTTTAGTACTTGTAATGGTTAAAAACATAAATCTCGTTTTCGTTTAATAATTTGCTAGTTTATTTAGTGATTTACATTTGCTGAATGCCATGCATAATTTATGCGATAACATGATTGTTTCAGGAAAGGAAATATGTTTATTTCAGGATATAATTATTATGTATTTAATCTATTTATCATGACAAACTGCCCAACGCTTCGACGTCCGTACTTGATGGGGCGGGGCAAATGTGGCAAATCAACCGGTGAAGAAATAATCGAAGGCCTTCAAGCGCAAAAAACTGTCTGTTAGGTATTCACATATTCAGTGACTTACACCAAAACATAAAACTTTTGTGATAAGGCATCAGTACGAACAATGTTTATTTCTATGCCTAAATTTACACCTACAATGGGATGTGGCTGGAAAGCCTGGATGTATCACTCAGAATTTAAAAATTCTGAACCGCATATACTTAAAAGAAAGGCGCTTAGCTAGAGTGCTTTACATAAGTTACACGTCTTGTACTTCAGGTTTTTTTCATGGATCGTGTAACGTAATCCTTTGCCGATCTTACTTGCATAGATTAAACAAACGGTAAACATGTTGTTCTGTTCTGTTGTATTGAGACCTCTAATATTGGTGTAAATACTGAAACGCTTTTTTTCCCGATTAAGGTGTCAAAGGCTGCCGAGATAATAGGTTATTTCGTGAAGCCCAGTGTGTGGTGCCACCTCATATTAGATACTATCCGTAGTGGTCCGACGGCTGCAAACCTTAACGTCTTGGCTGCACTTGTCCGAGGTACAGAAGCGTCCCGATTAAAAGAAGTGGTTCGGGAAATCTGCGACGTCATTTCTGCACCCGACATTTGTCGTGATTCTCGGGTAAGCTAGCGTTTGTTTATTACTTTTCTTTGTTATTGAACTGCGCAAAATTAGTAATTACTTTTTATTAAGTTGCAAAGTACTGTGAACTATTTCTTTATTTTGACGTATCCAAGGCAACCAGTGCGTCTTCCACGACAGCACAAAAATTTTCTCCATAGTTGCTGACAATAACCAACAATTTTTTTTTTAAAGGATATCCACAATTTCACATGCTGGACGGGCAGGACGAAAATCTCGAAATGTATCCAAGTGTGCCGTAGGCCAATTCGTCCGATCGCTTGATCAACTTTTCCGCGGCACTAGGAGCTTCCCTCCTTACAGCAGGCAACAGCCAAAAAGTCCTTGGAATCATCATAGACTCCCAACTTACAATCTCGATGCACATCAACTGTGTCATCTCTAATTTCCAAGGGTAGAGAAATAAGGGGAGCATTAAAAGAATTTTCCAGTCCATTGATAGAATGAACTTCATTCGGCTCTACTGCGGGCTTGTATACACTATTCTACACTACAGCAACTAATGTTTGTGGATTGATTAAATTCGAGGGTGACACAAACAAGATCAAAAGACATGAAGCGACTGAAGGCCTTTCAACTACCAACTCAGCAGCATTACAGAAGATCAAGGGGAAGCCTCAGATGCAGCGAAATTCAAGCTTTATCGGCGGATCCAGCCTTCCGTGTCTTCGCACCAGATAACTTGTCTGTGTCCCTTACCCCGAGAACCGATTTCCGGGCTAAAACCCCGAAACCCTGTGAACTAACCAACCACTCATCATCCAGGCTGTATCAAAAATAACAGGCGATGAACCTGAACGTCTCTTATTTCTGTTAAGTGCACTTCGCTACTACATCGCAAGAACCGACAACGAGATTTGCAGTTAGCAGCATCATGGCAAAGCACCTCCGTCTTCACCTCATACTACTTCAGGGAGATTGCGAAGCAAGCCAATGGAATACATCATCTGGACCCCATCATAGCAGCCAGATGTGTCATCCAGCCCCCTTAAGCACTAGAAAACGGAAGCTAGTGCACCATCAAGACGGAAGCAAGACCCTCATATTTAAACAAACGGCCCTTTCCAGGGCCACCACATTTTGCCAAAAGAGAACCAAATTCGACTCTTTTAATGTTTTCTGAATAAAGTGCGAAGTTTGTTAACTTTTTGGGGAAGCCAGCTTGTACCCCTAGAGTGCCGATCAAGGCGGTACCTGTCATCTAACTTTGACGAGGTCTACCTGTGAATGCTAAAATTCACAGGTTATGGATGTTTTCCAGCAGCAACAAGAAACAGTATTTAGGCTAAAAAAATATTTGTTTTGCCTAGCCCAGAGGCAGCATGTGGTGCCACGTGCGACTATTTGTCTATTTATTACATATAATCTGGTACAGTCGCCGACAAAAAAGGCCGTTTTGACCAAATTTCTGCTGTTTTATCAATTTTTGACCGATGTGGACATTCCAATGCACCATTTTAATCGTCTCGACAAGACCTTTCCATTGATAGAAGAGCCAGATCAACAAGATAAAGCACTGAAAAGTTATTCAGTAAAAACCAATAAATATGTGGGTAATCATTACGAAAAAACAGATTAGCTGCAGATAATTTTTGCAGATAACTGGTGTCGCAGACAATGGCAGAAAATTCTGCTTCTGGGTTGTCTAGGAAAACATACATAACATAACTAGCCCCACCTCCGGTAAACAAACCTCTTGGCTTTTCCTCTCAGTTCCCTGACGAAATCAAGACGAAAAATAATGATCTGTCTTTCGCTCGGAAATGCATTTATAGAGGAAGACTGTGCCTGCACATGCGCAGGTGGGTTACGCAGCTGCTGTGGCTACAAGAAGGGGAAAAACCTCTAGGGAAACGCTGCATTGCGAGGAACGAATGCAAAAATTCACAGGTTATGTACGTTTACCTAGGCAAAAGAAACACTTTTCAGCCGGCCCAACCCAAGGTGCTGGCAAAGTACTCTTTTCACTATCCTAAATTACTTACCTTCAGTAGAACTCGCCCACTTCCCTCGCCCACTTCCCTGCATGACGAATGCAGTCAGCTTGGCATCCTTGATGACACGCAGCATGGCTTCACGAAAGGACGGTCATGTCTTACCAATCTGCTTACTACTCGTAATGCATGGACTGCAGCGATGGACTGTGGATTTCCAACCGATGTGATTTTCCTCGATTTCAGTCGTGCTTTCGACACAGTGCCTCATTCCAAGCTGGTTGACACCCTTGTGCACCTTGGCATTAGCGTTAATCTCACAAGGTGGATCAATAATTACCTTCAGGGAAGGAGGCAGCGTGTGGTGATTGAGGGATCTTGCTCCGGTTGGAGCAAAGTTACCTCGGGTGTTCCTCAGGGATCAGTGCTTGGCCCTATTCTTTTCTGTTTGTTCATAGCGGACATGGGCCGCGACATCTCCAGCATTTTGGAAAAGTATGCTGATGACACCAAAATGCACCGAGCCATTAAAAAGCCGATCGATGCTTCTATTTTACAAGAGGACTTCGATAAAGTTATTAAATGGTGTGATGAAGTGGGGATGCTCCTTAATCCAAACAAATGCTATGTAATGCACATTGGTCAAAGTAACCCTCGGCTTATGTACTACTATCGTGGTAAGCCACTTAGTGTGGTGAACACTATTAAAGACCTGGGAGTCATCATCTCGAATGATTTGAGTGTCTCGGATCAAGTTGATGCTGTCGTCGCCAAGGCAAACAGATTCATTGGCTTCATTAAAAGGCATGTGCGTTATTTGGATGCTGCCTCCGTCAAAGCCATCTATAAATTTTATGTTCGCCCTTTGACGGAGCATTGCATTCAAGCTTGGCGGCCATGGCTAATCAAAGATATTAGTCGTCTTGAGCGTGTTCAACGCAGGACTACCAAACTGGTGCCACAGTTTCGGGGGCTTTCGTACTGTGAAAGGCTACGAAGGCTTGGTCTCGCGTCTGTTCCTGAAAGGTGGACTCGAGGAGACAATATCTTGACATACCAAATCCTCCGAGGAGGGGTCAGGTTGAATCCAAGTGTATTCTTTACCCCTTCTGATTCTGTGACTCGTGGGCATCCTCAGAAATTGACCAAGAGTCACGTCAAGTTGGAAGTGCGACGCAACGACTTTGCACAACGTGTGGTCAATCCGTGGAATGCACTTCCAGCCAATGTGGTCAGCGCGGGAACTGTGAACTTGTTTAAGGCTGCTGTGGACAAGTTCAACTCGGCTAAACCCCACGTCTGAATTCCCCGTTTTATGCTGCTACGAGCCTATGGCTCTGCGGTTGTTTTTCGTGTATTATTATTATTATTATTATTCGCTGAACAAGAAAGGTTCATAAAAGCAATATGGTGAAAACTCATCAAAACGGCTCCAAAACAACGCAAAAATTCGCAAAAATTCACATCGAAGACGTACTCAAATGTCCAGCAAATTTTCGACACTTTCCAGATAGCTTCATCAGGCTTCTACTACGTTTTTACTGCAAACTACATCATCAACGTCGTCTGCTTTGAATTAAAATTTCGCCGCAAAATTCAAATTCTAAAGCAGACAATGTTATTGACGATGTAGTTTGCAGTAAAAACGTAGTAGAATCCGCAAAATTTAAATTCCATAGCAAACGATGTTGTTGATGATGTAGTTTGCAGTAAAAACGTAGTAGAAGCCGGGAAGGTGTCGAAAATTTGCTGGACGTTTAGTACGTCTTCGATATGAATTTTTGCGTAGTTTTGTTGTTGTTTTGATGACGAATTGACAGTTTTCACAGCATGCATTTCAGCGATGGTGGAAATGAGACAGCAGCACCCTCTGCAGGAGTGCAGAGTAACGCGCCTGGCGGGCACCAAGTACAACTGATGTATGGGACAAAATATTATATTTTATGTTTTATTGAGCATAGAAAAACCAAAATAAACGATGCTAGCATAATTACCGAAGGTAAGTCCCACGTTTTAGGACAGTAAAAACTTGTATTAATTGGTGTTAAAATTTTTGTATTTTCTAAGGCTGTTCCGATACCCCTTTTTTATATCCGATACCGATACTGATGCTGGCATGCAAAGTATCGGCAAAACCGATCCGATACCGATACTTACAACCAACAAAAGATAAAACCAATGCAAATAGCTTAACTTAGGCCTACAAATCTATCTGAGTTTGCATACAAGAAGTAGGCCCTAGTTGTTTACGTTGTTGCATAAATAAAATTAAAGAAATAATTCTGTTGGGAGTAAAGGGCAAAGCTATTGCTTAAGGTGAACAAAAACCTGTAAAGTTGCACAACCACAAAAAAAAAAAATGGTATCTGCACCGATACGATACTTAAACCAGTCTCTGGAACAGCCCTAGTATTTTCTCCTTCTTGACCATATAAAGCGTAGTCCTCCTCAAATTTCTGTTTACTTTCAAAACCATTAAACAAAAATTATTTAAACCAAAAAAATAAAGGATGAAATGTATAGCATTAATGCATGTAAGTTCAAGATAAGTGGGCAGGAAGGCTTTAACTTTTAAGGGCGTGAAGTAAATCCAAAAGAGAGATGGGGACTATTTTAATTGGTATTAGTGTTTTGCCTTAAAATATGTAGAGTGGAGCTTGCAACAAAAGTATGCTTGGGGAAAGGGGGGGGGGGATTTGGGAAGAAAATAGTAAATTAAAAATGCATTAACATTCATGGATCTGTCCTGGATCCTGCTGCAAAGCTTACAGCACTTTCCCTGAGTGCCTAGATCGATCATTGCCTCCCCCACAGTTTCCTTCTGGATTCGCCACTGGTGTCTTGTCTCTGCAAGTGTAAATACACACTCAAATTAAGACAGTGACGATTGGAAAGTGTTTGCTTATGGTATGTATATGTGTGCGTGCGCATTAAATGCTGCTTATGACTGTTAGCTTTTGGCTGTGTCAACATAGCTTAGCAGTAGAACTTTGGCCTTTGGTCTCAATGGTCGAAATTTAAGGCCAAAAGGCATCTGAAATAGGTTTTTCACCCACAGTTATTTAAAATACATGTTGTTTCTTTGTTTTAGCACGAGTATCAATTTCAGTTACTAAACTGTGTGCGCTCTGTGATTCAAGTGAGCCAACAGGGCAGCCAGGATGTGTCACTTGAACTGTTTCAAACTTTAGTGACCATCTATGCTCTTGCAGTAGAGGAGGAAGTGCGAAATATGGTGAGTCTGCCAAGGCGCAAACAATTACGGTAGCCTCAGCCTTAGTTGAGATCAGATGTGATGTCATGTTATCAACAAGTATTTGTGTCTAGGCAGTAGGCACTTTCTTCTCAATTTACAGCCCTTCAGCACCAGGCAGGGAGCATTTTCTGACAGATTTTATAACACCTACCCTTCCTTTGGTTACTTGTACCTCTAGATGAAGGGATGAGCTAAGGCCGCTAAAAATTAATTAACTGATTCTCGGGAGTGGTGCTGAAAAACATTTGACGCAAGCGGGCCAATTCAGGCTTTAATTTACGTTTTATTCGTGATTTTTCAGATACGGGCAATGGCTTTTTTTTTTTACCAAACAAAAACAAAATCAGTACCTTATATTTTTGTTGTGGTGTACAATAGCTTTGTTTTAATGCCAGGATCAGCGTGCAACAGTTGCATATTTGATAAGTCATTATAAAAAGAACACCAAAAGTCATTCTTTAGATTGTTTTTAGTTGTGACATGCTTCTGAATGACCCTTAGATTCATTTCGAGGCGTTCATGTAAATGGAGAAGAGAGCTGATGTGGCTATTGGCGCCAGGAAATGTTTGGTGAAAGTTCCGATGAGTGATCGAAATTTTTTTTTAGACAATGTCATAAAAAAACGTTTCATGCGTTAAGAAAAAACCCATGCGTGCGCTTCCGAGAACCACTTAATTAATCTTTAGTGGTCTAACTGCTAGACCGGTCATTTGCATTCAGGGCATCAGAAGAAAAAGAATGATAAACACTACATCCCTTGGATCAACTAAGGTTGAGGCTACTGTAATGCGACACTATTTAATGCAAGTTTTTCTTTAAAGAAGAATTCAGCAAATATTATTTTTCTGTTAGGCCCATTCAATTATGGTGGACTTTTGCGAAGTGCAAGGATTGAACCATCCTCACGACTTGTATCACAAACATTTGGGAGACTTGCTGGCTGCTTTAGTAGAAACGCAGAACTCGTGGACTTCGCACACTCCAGAAAGATTTATTCTAGAAGCCATTTTGTGTTGTGCAGGTTAGTACATGTTTGCGAAGTGTGCTCAAAACAAAATAGCAGGTTCTACTTCACAATCCTCCTCACTATGCTAGAAAAATGGGATCTCTCCACTACCACTCGGCGTGTTTTACCACGTTATAAGGCTCATAAATGCAGTCAAATATGCAAAATTCGTGTCACTTCAGGCTCCACTCCACTCTCCCTCTCTATGGACGCTTCTTACCACTCTTTCTTGACGTTGGCGTAAACAGTCGTAACCTGTGGATTACGATTAGTTTCTGCTGAGTGTAGTACTTTTTTGAGGAAACCGACTACGTCGTTGAAGGGTAGGCTTACATCGAGACGACGTTGGTTGTTTTCCAAACAACGACAACGCAGCGTGTGGTCGAGGGTATCTTGTGAATGAGTAATTATTGGTGATAGTTCGAGGTGAGTAACAAGATGGCGGCAGCGTGGCGGTGAGGCATATGGTGGTAAGACACGTCTTGCGACTGGGAACCATAACGTGGATTACCATTGAGAACAAAGACCTTGAAAATTGGGTAAGTGTTTCGACACGTGTATGTGTGTAGTGTTCTGTGTGCGTTACTTGATATTAGCTGACCTCAGCGTAACATACGCCATTCTAGCAAACAGCCACCTCACGCCCTCCACCGCAACCTGCTCCCAGCGCCGGAATGCAGAGCCTGCTCGCTTCTGGCTGGACGTCCTGCTCGCTCCTGGCCGGATGTCATGATCCCTCATCATCATTCAGTCTGCTCATTAGCGAAATGTATATATAGATAGGAGAAACATACGAGGCGGCGGCGTGCGTTGAATTGATTGGAGATAATATTGGCAAACAAATAAGTCCAAACAGGTGTGTACCAGGTTGGGAGCGATTTGGTGGTCGGCGACTACGGAAACTTGGCGACTTGCGTGAGGGCGAGTTGATGGTAAAATGACATGCAAACACGCATAGGTGTTTTTGTTTTGGAGGCTTTGGGCGAAAACGGGACGGCTGCGGTGTTGGTATCGATTAACGAGTGGGCCTAGTTAGGCTTATGAAAGATTAGCACCTGGGGTGCGGTTAGGTTGTCCGGCTGTGGGGCTGAATGGGCCGCCATTGGGACCCGTGCAGTGTTGCAGATTGTGGAATATAGGGCTGGTTTGGATTTAACGGAGACGCCACCACTGGGGGTGGTTAGGGCGAGTCGACCTTGTATGGATGTTGATAAACGTATTGGCCCAAAATTGGTGGAAATGCTGGCATAGGGTGGGATTGAGAGGGTGAGAAGTGGGTTCCCGGGATGTATTTCCCCGATATTTCCCATCAGTAAGCCAGATGCTTCCATTCGGATCATTTTGAACTTGATGGTGTTGTTGGTGCGGAAGTGTACGTTGAACACACTACCAAATGTAGTGGAACATGTGCGGCCAGGTTGGTGGATGGTTAAGATTGATTTGTCCCAGGAGTATTACGTGGTAGGGATTAAAGACGTGTTGAGGTTTTCCCGGCTTGGGTGTGTTTACCAGTTTTGCATATTGCCTTTTGGTTTGGCCTCGGCACCGGGCATTGTTATGAAGCTTATGTTGGCGCTGCGACAGTTTTTTGCATAGAAAAAATGTATTGGTATATACAGGGTGGCCCATAAAAAACGTAACAGCAAAATTTTCCTGTCCAAACTTTTTTGTTAGCACCCTCCAGAACCGTAAAGGGTCAGATGATGTCCAAATAGGGTTCCTAGCCTTGCCCTCCCAAATCATTGGATTGGGCTTTCTGCCTCTCTAAATCACAACCACCGTCATCATGGGAGACTTTAACTTTCCAAAAATTGATTGGTCCACCTGCAAGATCTAAAAATGAGTCCAGCGCATCTTCTGAACTGCTGGACCTTCTCCAAGACTTCCAACTTACCCGACATGTTTCCAAACCTACACGCCACCGCTTTGGACAAACTTCCAGCCTTCTCGACCTCGTCATTACATCTTTCGACATTGACATTTCTACTATCTCCCATCTTCCACCTTTAGGGAAAAGCGACCATGACATCTTGCATTTCTCCCTTGATTTGGAATACTTTACTAAGTCCACGAAAGTGGCGTCCCACAATTTCCGCCAAGCCGACTACGTTCTCATCAATGATATTATCTCTAGCATCGACTGGAAACATGAACTTGCCGATCTTGACGTCGACACTCAATTCACTTCAAGATTTTCTGCACGATATCATTCAGACCTTCATCCCGGCATCCTCCAAAAGGCAAAGGAGGCACCCCTGGGCCAGCCCTATCACACGCAGTGCCCTTAACAGGAAGAAACATGCTTACCAAGCATTTAAAGTCAATCCTACACCTAGTACTCTATCTGCATACAAAGAAGCACACAACAGCGCCATCAACGAAATTCGCCAAGCCCGTTCTTGCTTTGAGGAAGCCCTCATCCTTAAGTCCAAGTCTCAACCAAAATTACTTTTTGGATACATCAATCAGAACAAGAAGGCTGTTCCTGCTGGATGTCTGAGGAATGATGATGGGTCCATTTGTATTGACAATGCAGAGATTGCCGACAGACTCAATACCTACTTTACATCTACTTTCCTTCCCTCCACCTTGCTTCCCACACAGTCCGACATTGATGAACGGCCTGTTGAATTTGAAGCCAAGGACATCGAAACTGCACTTCTGAGGATCAAAGACAATACTTCCCCTGGACTGGATGGCTTTCCATCTCAGTTCCTCACAAACTGTGCCACCAGCCTGTCTGCTCCACTCTTTTACATTTTTTCCAACTCTGTCCGCTCCTGTACCTTCCCACAGGCCTGGAAGGATGCCAATGTTACGCCTATTCACAAAAACGGTCCCACTCACCAAGTCAACAATTATCGTCCGATAAGTCTCCTGTCTCTCCTCTCCAAGTCCTCGAACGCTTTGTCTATAACGATATCCTCCAACAATGCGAAGCTCTCAACATCATCCCTCGGTCACAACATGGTTTTCTTCCGAAGCGTTCCTGTCTCACCAATTTACTTCATACTTATGACCACATCACTAAGCTTACTGACAGCAATAGCCAAAGTGACTTAATTTTTCTGGACTTCAGTAAAGCGTTTGATTCCATTAGCCACAGCAAACTTGTCTCCAAGCTTAGGGTTCTTGGTTTTCATCATTCCACAGCCTCTTGGATTCATTCGTATCTCTAGAACCGCAGACAACGGGTTGCTCTTCGTGGCTCCACTGCTTCTTGGGCTTCTGTCACCTCCAGCGTGCCCCAGGGGTCCATCCTTGGGCCCATGCTCTTCAACATTTTTGTATCCGATTTACCTGCAGCTCTCTCTTCAACACACAATAGTTACGCAGATGATTTGAAGCTTCTTTCCCCATACACTCTTAGCCATGTTCTCCAACAGGATCTGGACCACATTGTGGCGTGGTCTGATGCCAATGGGCTCACCCTCAACCCTTCCAAGTGCGCCGTAATGCATTTCGGCTTCAACAACCCCTGCACTCAGTACACCATCCTTGGGAAACCGATTTCCGCTAAATCTTCACACCTCGATCTCGGTCTTCTTATCGACAAATCCCTAAAATGCAAATGCAGTCAATCTAGTGCCTCGTTCTCAGTCTGTGGATGGCAATTGCGCTTCTTTTGTCTCTCTTAGAGGTGGCTTTCGCGTGCTCATTGACCCCACGCGAAAGCCACCTCTAAGAGAGACAAAAGAAGCGCAATTGCCACCCAAAGACTGACAACGAGGCACGAGATTGACTGGGAAGGAACAAGAGTGATGCTTAAATCCAACTCATTCAAAGAGGCACACCTCCACGCCTTGGAGGCAATTGCTATCCAACACTGCCAAGATAAAACAGTGCAACTTATGAACGTCCAAGACCCTGCATTTAGCAGATTAATAAAATTGTGACCCCCGAACTGTGTGAAAAACTGGAGACGAAGTGGAAGAAGTTTCTCCCTATTACAACAGCGACACACGCAGAGCTTGACAGCAGCAACCTGGAAAGTTGATACATCGATGAAAAGGTGGGGGGGGGG
>JAHWFP010058429.1:12203-42672 GCA_023313725.1 Lithobius niger
CATCCCTCGGTCGCAACATGGTTTTCTTCCGAAGCGTTCCTGTCTCACCAATTTACTTCATACTTATGACCACATCACTAAGCTTACTGACAGCAATAGCCAAAGTGACTTAATTTTTCTGGACTTCAGTAAAGCGTTTGATTCCATTAGCCACAGCAAACTTGTCTCCAAGCTTAGGGTTCTTGGTTTTCATCATTCCACAGCCTCTTGGATTCATTCGTATCTCTAGAACCGCAGACAACGGGTTGCTCTTCGTGGCTCCACTGCTTCTTGGGCTTCTGTCACCTCCAGCGTGCCCCAGGGGTCCATCCTTGGGCCCATGCTCTTCAACATTTTTGTATCCGATTTACCTGCAGCTCTCTCTTCAACACACAATAGTTACGCAGATGATTTGAAGCTTCTTTCCCCATACACTCTTAGCCATGTTCTCCAACAGGATCTGGACCACATTGTGGCGTGGTCTGATGCCAATGGGCTCACCCTCAACCCTTCCAAGTGCGCCGTAATGCATTTCGGCTTCAACAACCCCTGCACTCAGTACACCATCCTTGGGAAACCGATTTCCGCTAAATCTTCACACCTCGATCTCTGTCTTCTTATCGACAAATCCCTAAAATGCAAATGCAGTCAATCTAGTGCCTCGTTCTCAGTCTGTGGATGGCAATTGCGCTTCTTTTGTCTCTCTTAGAGGTGGCTTTCGCGTGCTCATTGACCCCACGCGAAAGCCACCTCTAAGAGAGACAAAAGAAGCGCAATTGCCACCCAAAGACTGACAACGAGGCACGAGATTGACTGGGAAGGAACAAGAGTGATGCTTAAATCCAACTCATTCAAAGAGGCACACCTCCACGCCTTGGAGGCAATTGCTATCCAACACTGCCAAGATAAAACAGTGCAACTTATGAACGTCCAAGACCCTGCATTTAGCAGATTAATAAAATTGTGACCCCCGAACTGTGTGAAAAACTGGAGACGAAGTGGAAGAAGTTTCTCCCTATTACAACAGCGACACACGCAGAGCTTGACAGCAGCAACCTGGAAAGTTAATACATCGATGAAAAGGTGCGGTTGGGGGGGGGCGGATTTGAATCATCGTGTTCGGTGTGGAAGTAGGACAGTTGGTGCCTGTGCGTCTCATTGCCCAAGCCTGAGGAAGAGTGCCAGTATAAGCATTCGAAAATTTGTTAGTTTGCAGTACGTAACTGGAACACTTTTGGTACTGCGTAAAAAGAAGTGATAATGAACGAAAACCGAAGTATATCATCCGTACCATCGGTATTTAAAGTAAACTTCAAGACTGAATTAGACAAAAGGAGATTTTGGACAGGGGCATCCTATCAAAGGAAAGACATATCGGGAACAATCAAGTCGCAATCTGGCACACATCAAAAATCCGAATTAAATTGTAAAGCAGTATCAAATCGTAATTTCGGCAGTGGTCATGTAGTCGACGCAAATCGAAAACCTGAAAGAAATCACTATGACACAAGTCGCCTGTCTTGAGTCGCATCGTGTTGCAACTTAATGTGTCGCATTCTAGTTATAAAGTTGAAGGGGCTACATGAAGCAGCAAGGAACAAACATCTGATCCCAGACAGACCACGGATTTGCTGTGGTCGAGGGTCAATCATCTGAACTTCTCCAATTACAAGTGTTACATTGATTTCTTTTGAGTATTGGTGTAAAATTAAGAATGGGTGAAAAACCAATTTCGCTGTGAAACATTTACAACTTCATGACCCAACCAAGGGAGATTTTTTCTTTAATGGTGTTGGCGTTAGTGCACCCATGTCAAAGGTTTTGGACCTACCGGAGGAACTGGTGATCGAGTTGAATTCATACCTGGTTAGGCCTACTCAGATCAGGTCAACGTAAAAACAAGCTGAAATTCTTCTGCTTTGTTTACGTGTCAGACGCTAGTTCTCATGCCATGATCATGCATTCTGCTGCTACTACGACTTTAAAATCGTTCATGGTTCAACCTGAAGAAGGAAAAGAAGTTGGAGTTTGGTTGAAAGTGTTCAGTTGGTGAAGATGTCGTCGTTCCATCAATATTCTTTCGACTGGGGTTAAGTTTAGTGTGTAAACGCGGTCTTGTATTACACACTCGTGGTGAGGCCACCTTAACACCGCCGAGCAAAAACCTAAGGGCAGAAATCTTCGTTTTTCAACGAACACTTTTTTTTATTTTGCGCTACCGCACCAAAAAGACCTCGCTACATAAAAAGGCATATCTCCATGGAAAACGCTTCAAATCGACCAATTCTTGCAGCTCTTAATAGAAGAACACATCCTCTACTTTCTACGGAAAAAAATCTTTAAATTTCATCTCTGTTAAAATTTGACATCACTAAGAAAAATCGCTGAAACTGTGCCGTAGCGAACTTCATTTCCGGTCGCCGTTTTCCAAACATTGTATATTTTGTATTTTATTCTTTCAGGCATATAAAGCCAAATACACTAGCTTAGTTGTGTTTTAGGAGGGGCTTCCATTTTTATGATACTTAACCTCACATACATGTATAAATACACACAATATTTTTTATTTGTAAAACGAGTGACGACTTAGGTTATTTATGAAAAATGTTCGACTGTTATAAAAATTCACTTGTCTGCTTCTGCAAACAACTAAAATTAATTCAAACGCGTTATAGCATCTTTAAAAACTAAGCTGGTATATTTAACCTTTTATTTTTGGTGCTCAAATGCACTTTGGTAAACTTAATTTCTTGCCATGAACCCTACCGGAGCTCTTCGTTTATGTTTGTTTATTTTTACGGACCCAGTGTTTATTTTCATGTTTATTTTTAATAGCATCTCCGTCCAAACTCCGACCGTGGCTACCTTCCAAATGAAAACAAACTAGGCTTCCTTCAATTATAATCATGTCTTGTAAATATCAGTCTATTCCCAATGCCAAAGTCAATTCTGAGCTAACACTTCGTTCCCCTCCCCCCCCTCCGTCAATAATTGTGATACCTAATATCGTAGTTTCAATTTATAGGCCTATTCATGTTGCGAGTTCAAAACTCAGTTCCTAAGGACTCTCAAGTCACTAAAGTCGCCAATTCCCTTTGCTCTTCTTGTTGCCAATATTCCCTTCCAACCAGATTGCAGTATTCAATTCCCCCTCCACTCAGAACGCAAAGCTACCCTGGCCGTCCGCGCCGTCATGCCCACTTTCGGTAGTGATAGCCTGGCTGGCCAGAGTCAGTTTCCCTCTTCCTCCCAAGGCCCCTCTACCCTGCTCCTTCCCCCGTCGCTCTCCTACATGTCCGCCCTTTCCCTCTACCTGGCTGTCAGACAGCAGGTATAAAACCCAGCTACAGAAGACATTCGTTAGCACAGCTCAGGAATCTCAAAGCTAAAGGTAGCTACGCCGGTCGGGAGTTGAGATGTCACAGTCCGATTGTTGCCATGCCGGGCAAAGGTAGTTGGTTCGTATAACTTAGTTTAAGTTGAAATATTATCTTTTGGACCCTTAATTCAAAATTTATAGTTTAATTTTAAATCAACCTTTAGCTTTGAAAGTAAATTATGGTTCGTTAAGCCATTGGCATTTAGGACGTTAACGGCTATAACGTAAGGGTTCACGGTCCCATCCTAAAAACCAGCTTTTTTTTCACCGTTTCATTAATCTAATTTAATGTAAACAAAGGCCATTGGGTCGGTTAGATGTGCAGAAGCGCAGTACTTCATGGAGTGTACATCCCTTTTCTAACGTGATATTCTGATGGGTACAGTTTGATCTTGTGGGAGTACCATTTGAAAAAGAACCGTAAAACAGGCCTACTATTATCGAGGCTGTTTGTAATTTAGAGGGCTCTTTTGTGAAATCCCCATTGCCTAAATCACTGTTTCTATTTGAAATTGTTTTGAACTAAACCGAGTTCACGTGTAAGAATTTAATGAAAAAATTCAAGTAATGTTTCTAACCTAAAAACTAAGTTGTAGATAGCAAGCCCAATTTGAAAAATGTACCTTTTTAAATTGTGTGTTCAAAATAAAACCAGGAGTTTTAAACGCTAGTTCGTTTGCTATTTTAGATGATCGCTAGAAGTTAACATTTAAGACAATTCTCTTTAATTTAGCTTAGCTAGCTTTTTCCCACCTTGGTGGCAGCATTACCGGCTTTTTATCACTAGTTAGGTCTTAAGATTAGGACTTCAATGCTCCATTTCCTATGCCCGGACTGTAGCCGTTGTGCTGTTTAACCCAAAACGTACGAAAAGTCAACTCTGAGTGATGGAAAGTAAGACCCAGTTACACCAGGCGCCGGCGATGCTACAAGCACCTACTCCGTCGTAGCATCCGCCGTTACAAATGGTGGCAGAGGTGGAATGAACAGGTGCTGTTCCTACAAGCGTTACCCCCCTGCCATGCTACTATGCCATTTGTGTTGAACAATTCTTCAACCAAGATGTCTGTGACTCTGACACTATAGTCACACGAAAAAGATGTCCGCATTGCCGCTCATATCAATGCAACATCCGATGTCCGCACTGACGCTAACAACAGTGCAAACCATCTGCTCCAGCAACAAAGCCAGTTCCGGAGAGCCAGGAAGCAAGGATAGCAGTCCCCCCCCCCCCCCTACTTGGAAATCAACAAGCCGTGGACCGACAACTGTGTGGAGGATTTAGCCGATTCTGGATGTGAAGCTCCAGTGCAGTATCCAGTGGACCTTGGACAACGCCAACCATCGTTCCAGTGTAGTGATCGTCAAACAGAGACGATCTACAGTAACCAGTGTGCAAGCCTATTCATTCATCAGGTGGGAAGTTTGGATTGGACTTGACTGACCGCACAGTGATGGTGTCTGGGGTAAGTGTGCAAAAGATATGCTTAAGGCTGCCAAGCCGAGTGTTATAGTTAGAGCCTTTGAGGTATTTTAATTGTTTATACACCCGAGTGCTAGGGGTCTAAAATAAGTGTATTGCTAAAACTTACGGAGATGGGAGAGAAGTGTTTTAAGTAACTCGCTCTGCTCAATTTAAAGTAAAATTAATTTGCGGCTGCATTTTAATGGTGAAGTTTCATTTATAAGAGTTTTATTTTGAAGCTTAAAGTAAAAAATGTCCAACATGGATGATTTTGAAGATGTCATTAAAGACATACAGTACAAAAGACCTTAAAAAGGCCTGTTTGAAATTAGGGCTTACCGTTACTGAAACTAGACACAAATCAGTACCTCTCTGACGAACTAGCCCTGTCTATAGAGAAGAGAGAGGCTACTATTCTACAAAAGAAAGAACTAGCAGCCAAAAAGCAAGAGCTTTCACTTAAAGCGGAAGAATTAAGGTTAAAAGCTTTAGAAATACCCAACACAGACAAACGTATGGCTCACGAATTAGCCCTACGGGACCAAGTGGCCCAAATTAGGGAGAGAGACGCTCAATTAAAGGAGCAAGAAGCACAAATTAGCGAACACGCTAGTGCTCGTGAATTATTAAAATTAGACAAGCAGATCGAACTAGCAAGGCTAACGGCTGCAAATCTTAGTAATACTTCAGGCCACAGCAGTGGTACAGTAACTCCTACTCCCAGTGTCCCTGTAAACAAACCTGGTAAAATTGCTGACGCTGTCAGACTTGTAAATAAGTGGACTTCCAAATCGGAAATCAATAGCTTTTTAAAGATTTTTGAAAAGACTATGGAAACACAACGGATAGATAAAACTGAATGGGTTGGACTCCAACCTCTCTTAGGAGAAATTTTGATTAAAGTGTGTGATGAAATGTCAGTTTTAGAGATGCACGATTATGACCTAGTTAAAAATAAATTACTAGAAAGGCTTCACTTAAAGCGAAAGAGTCGGTTCAAGCCCAGTTTCGTTCTCTTGAACGTGAACCCGAACTATTGTTCCATGAACACGCGTTTGAGTTAGAAACCCTATTTTCCAGATGGCTATCTTTAGCTGAAATTAATAGCAGCTATGACAAGTTGGCTAATTTAATCCTACTTGAGCAATTCACCAAATCATGTCCTATTGCACTGCGCAAGTGGTTGCCGGACCAGATTAAATCTGGGACGTTACAAAAAGCAGCCAAACTTTGTTACCAGTTCTCAAGTAGAAATAAACAAATTTCTGCCCACATGGCCCTTAAAACAGGGAAAGCACTCGCTAGTGCTCAGTCGTCTAAACGAAACAAACAAACTCGAAACGTATTAGCTAACCCGGTTGGCACTAATAATTGCAGTGACAGCGTAACTAGCTCTGATGCTAATGCTGATAAAACCGACAGTGTCAAATCTAACAATGTTAGAACGTGTTACGAATGCAATTCGCCCTTGCATCTCCGGTGCCCCGAACTAAACAAAGCTTCGGCATTCGCTAATGCATGCTTTCTCGTGGGGAAAGATGCCCTAACTATTTTAAAATCTAGCACTATAGATGCTAGCGTAGGAAAACGTAACATTAAAGTTTTGTGCGATTCCGGGAGCTCAGTTTCGATCGCCAGTGCTAAACTTGCCAAAGGCTAGTCACCTTTGAAGCAAAAAAGCAGATGCCAAACTGTCTTAAGCAACGACATAGTTGAGTTACCACTGGTAAACCTATGTGTAAAATTAACGAACGGAGCAGTGTTAAAAACAGTAGCTTGTGTTTCAAAGGCATCTAGGCCTATTTTCGATGTGGTGTTAAGAATACCAGGGATTAATTTGTTAAACCAAACTCACAAACCTACTGTAAAACCAGCCACGAGTTTCTGCCCCCAACGCTGCGAATGTGTCAGGCGGGCGCCCCCCCGCCCGAGCGCGTCAATCAAAAGCGCTCACGTAAACAAACCCCGCCCAGCCCCGCGGGAGTGGTCAAGTCCCAAGCGTCGCCAGCCACCCGAGCACCTAACCAGCGGCAACCAATCGTCGTTCGGTCACCTAGTGCAAAAGTTTTGGATGGGAGGGATCTCATTAAAAATTCCTCTGGCCAGCGCCAAGTACAACAGCAACAAGTGGAAACTGACCACGCCCCAACGATCCTTAATTGGCTACAACGTCGCCATGAGGTCAACACACCTCCAAAAGGTAAACTGAAACGCAGCTTTTCAGATAATGATGTGAGCCGCAGTTTATTCATGTCCAGATGGCCAGAAATAAACGAAACCAGCTTCTCAAGTTGGCTTGTTGCACGAAGCAAAACTGTACCCTAACCTGAAAGTTAGTAAAAACAGCTAGACTGATTTTAAATATAATTAAATCGGTATGCCAGTAGTGAAAACTTCAATGGAGTTTTTTTTTCTGACCTTTTTTTACATTAGGACCCGAGGTTTTGTTGCTAAGCTTTTATCTTGGATAAAAAGATGGAATTTTTGTACCTGATCACCACAATTATGACTCTTTAAACTAAATAATTGTTTTTTAGTTGAAACTAAGGTTGTAATGCTAACCTAACCTAAAATTAAAATGTTATGCCAGTAGGGAGTAAGTAAAACCTTTGAATGGTCTCCAAACTGAACAACTAAAACTTGGGTAGTTTTTTCCCCCCTAAAATAGTTTTTTGTACAAACTGGTGCAAGCCACCCAGTTTTAACCCTATTAGTGTATAAATTTTCTACAAGTCAAGTTTTTTCTACACTAAAAACCGGAAACCTAACAAACTAGTTTCCCATTCAAGTTTTTTTAAACTATAGTAATTGTACGCCGCTACAAAGGTGGCTACATCTATGAACACCTAACCAAAACACCAAAAATTGTGTTTATTGCTTCAAAGTCTGCAAACTTTAAACTGCTTCGTTGGACAAACCTGGATAAGTTGTATTATGAATACTGAAACTCTCAGCAGGTATTTTATTTAAACATTAATTGTTAAAACACTTCATTTTCAGTACAAGTTGACTGGAAATCAATTTTTATCTTTAAATTTTGTTAAGTTGTATGTTGAAAGTGCAACCACACCAAAAGGAACTTTCAGCTATTTCTCGTTTTGGACTTCACACCTAAATTTTAAGTGCCTATGTTTTACTCTTTCTGTCATTATCAATGTCTCCCTTTGTGGGAGAATATTAACAAAGATTGTAACGACACTAATTAAATATTCATTAGGAATATTCTACGGGGGTTGCAACTTGATCCCAGTTGGCCCTTCTTTAAGTTTTAAACGAAACGGTTTTCTTTATAAAAAAAAACCGTCTGTCTCACCTCTGAGGGCAAAAGGTTAACTCTAGTTAAAAGGTTGTTGCGTTATTATCCATAAAACCTCCCAGCATTGTATTTTATGTTTTAGGTTATGGGTTACACCTAAAAACCCTTCAGTGTGAGAATGTTCATGTAAAACAAGTTGTTTGGTAACCTAAAACCATTCTAGTGGTAGTCTGTTAACTTTGGATAGAGCTGATAGTTGCGCATGCGCTTATAGTACTCTCTATTCCGAACCTTAACGCATGCTAGGTCCTGAGGAGTGCGCCCAGGGGTATTTTTTCGAGGTTTTCCCAGATAAAAAAAATTAATTTTCTGTGCACGGCTGACTGGTTAGAGCATTAAATGTTGCGATTATCTCATTTGACGTTAACAGCTACAAAACCCTGAAACTGTAACTTTCTATAATCAAAAATAGCTTCTTGTTGCCAATATTCCCTTCCAACCAGATTGCAATATTCAATTCCCCCTCCACTCAGAACGCAAAGCTACCCTGCTCGTCCGCGCCGTCATGCCCACTTCCGGTAGTGATAGCCTGGCCGGCCAGAGTCAGTTTCCCTCCTCCTCCCAACGCCCCTCTACCCCGGCCCACCCCCCCCCCCCCCCTTTCCCTCTACCTGGCTGTCAGACAGCAGGTATAAAACCCAGCTACAGGAGACATTCGTTAGCACATCTCAGGAATCTCAAAGCTAGAGGTAGCTACGCCGGTCGGGAGTGGAGATGTCACGGTCCGATTGTTGCCATGCGGGCAAAGGTGGTTGGTTCGTATAACTTAGTTTAAATTGAAAGTTTATCTTTTGGACTCTTAATTCAAAATTTATAGTTAAAGTTATTTAGGATGTTAACGGCCATAACGTAGGGTTCACGGTCCCTTCCTAAAAACCACCTTTTTTTTCACCGTTTCATTAATCTCATTTAATGTAAACAAAGGCCATTGGGTCAGTTACATTTGCAGAAACGCAGTACTTCATGGAGTGTACATCCCTTTTCTAACGTGATATTCTGATGGGTACGGTTTGTTCTTGTGGGAGTACCATTCGAAACATAACTAAGTTAAGGTCTACTATTATAAGTCAGTCGAGGCTGTTTGTAATTTAGAGGGCTCTTTTGCGAAATCCCCGTTGCCGAAATCACTGTTTTTATTTGAAATTGTTTTGAACTAAACCGAGTTCACGTGTAAGAATTTAATTTAAAAATTCAAGTAATGTTTTTAACCTAAAACTAAGTTGTAGATAGCAAGCCCAATTTGTAAAGTGTACCTTTTTAAATTGTCTGTTCAAAATAAAACCAGGAGTTTTAAACGCCAGTTCGTTTGCTATTTTAGGTGATCGCTAGAAGTTAACATTTAAGACAATTCTCTTTAATTTAGCTTAGCTGGCTTTTTCCCACCTTGGTGGCAGCGTTACCCGCTTTTTATCACTAGTTAGGTCTTAAGATTAGGACTTCAATGCTCCATTCCCTACGCCGGGACCGTAGCCGTTGTGCTGTTTAATCCAAAACGTACGAAAAGTCAACTATGAGAGATGGAAAGTAAGACCCAGTTACACCAGGCGCCGGCGATGCTGCAAGCACCTACTCCGTCGTAGCATCCGCCGTTACAAGTGGATAACCAGGTGTTAACGCTGCTTACTTGACATAGACTTTCAATCGAAGGGGACATCCATCACCGTTCCAAATTTTTCGCCAGGTAGCGAATTGCAAGACAGGCCACTTCGGGGTGTTACGTCTTGATCTTTGCATTGCCGACGTAAGTCCTCGGGTATCTCGAGTATGGGTCTGGGTGTAAATGTGTTAAAATGTGATTTTCCAAGTGTGATGTTTACGTGAGCAGAGTTCGTCGTTGGAAAGCGAGAGAGGACGCGTAGAATCACTAGGATCGCTACAACGCCTAGCGTAATGTGCTGCCAAGGAACTGAGCTAAGGGATTGGGAAGTTGAACGCATTGGCGAATTTGTTCCGTTGGTTGCATGGAAAACAAGACTGGTTCGGTGTGTCAGCAAACCTGGGAAAACTTGGAAAGATCTTCCTTACCTGGGAAACCTACTTCTGGAGGATGTGTAGTGGTGGGTGGTTGAACTCAATTGGGGAATTGGTGTCACAGTTAATTATTATATGCCAGAGCATCTGTGTTTCACACATTGAAATCATAGTTGAGAAAAACACCTCAAGCCTTGAAAATACGTAAACACAACTTTACTGCGAGAGTTCAGAAAATCGAAGCACCAAAATGAAGACGCACAATTTCACAACAAAAAGGCAATCAGTCTAAATTTCAGCAAATTTTCGGCAGTTTGTATCGAGGAGAATGAAATACATTGTGGTTTTACTGCTGCTTTGATTCACATCATTCTGTTTGTTTACATTCGAACTGTCCGGTGGCCGTGGCCTTCAATGCTGGTTGGGCGGTATCCATGGCCTTGGCCTTTGATGTTGGTTGGGTCGTGGCCATGGCCTTCGTTGTTGGTTGGGCCTTTTCCACTCGGTTGCAAGGCTGGTGTGGAGGTCGGCTCTTACAAGGTATTGGATTGCAGGTGTGGAAGGTTCCTGGATATACTGGCACATAAGCGAGTACTACGACCTCCTAAATATCCAGGCACCTTCCACTCCTGCAATGCAATACCTTGCAAGAGATGACCTCCACACCAGCCTTGCCGCTGATTGGAAATGACCAGACCAACAACGAAGGCCATGGCCACGGCCGAACCAACATCGAAGGACAAGGCTATCGCCTGACCAACATTGACGGCCACGGCCGCCACACGGTTCAAATGTAAACAAACGGACTGCTGTGAGTTAAAACATCAGTAAAACCTCAAAATAGCGCCTGACGAAGACGGATGGGAGACGTATTTCATTCTCCTCCACGCAAACTGTCGAAAATTTACGGAAATTTGGACTGACTGTCTTCTTGTTGCAAGATTGTGCGTCTTTATTTTGGTGCTCTTACACCTCAACCCGATTATCAGGGTGTTGGTCATAGAAAGAAGCCCAGCTCCATATGTGTTTAGAGTTAGGAGCAGTGAAGAATGTGGTATTGACATGGTAAGCGACGTGGCCAAAGCGACTGTGACTTGTGCGTAAAAAGAGAGGAGGCACAAGGTTAAGGTAGTTGATGCAGGAGGTTGCTTAGCTGTTTGAATTTGGCAAAAGAATTAGTATCAACCTGACACATTGATGAGAATCTTTTGGCGGACGAGGCACAAACAACGGAGATTACACCTAGAAGTCAGCAAAATGTTGTTTCTGCAATGGAGAATGCCATTAGTCGGCCTGTTTGCAACAAAAAACTGGTAAACCAATGTAACCATTCTATAGCTGCACTCTGAAGCTTTTTAGATTTATGATGTACTAAGACCATCAAATGATATCGTATGGCTAATCTGCTAAGAACATCAAATGATAATCGTTTGGTGATTAATTCGGTCTATTAATTTGGATAGGGGGAATTCTCTGAAAACAGAGCAATTCAAGATTCGTGCAGGCATTAAGAATAAGTAGACCGATGTGAGGATGCGCACGCCGCCATTGCATGCTCAAGAGCGCACACCTCACAGTATGATCGTAAGCGGCAAGTGTCAGACCGCAAGCGCGCGAAGGTGCACGAAGGTTTGAGCCGAAGTGTGAAGTATTATGAAGTAAATGAGAAAGAAAACCCAACTGTGAGTCTTTGGTGTAGCCGGGCAGGACATTCTCACAGTTATTTGGCGCCCAAACGTAAGAAACCCAGAGATTTTTCGGACTGTTGGCAAGATGAACGAACTTTTCAACCAGCGTAATTCAGCGTGATGCCAAGGCGAGCGGTAAGCCTCACGAGACGGCCGACTAAAGCCAAGCAAAGATAGATTACGGTAAGACTGTTCCAATTTATTGATTGAGCCAATGAAGTCACCAAGCTCGTAGTTCCTTCCTTGCCAAGTGAACATTTTGTGTTGGAAATCCAAAGGCTGGACGTTTTAGCAACGAACTTTTGGCACGATGATCGACCGCTTTTTCCTGGTGCGAACGCCGCAGATTCTGAACTGTGCAATCTGAATCATGTTTTCTTACAGTGAAATCGGCGAGCGACGCTTGGCAAGAGCTGGTGACAATCGAAATGAACTGTCATGTGCTAATGAACGTTTTATTATAGCTCAAATCGACATTTCGTCAACAGCTTAGGTGTTGATGACGATCCTAGAAAATTTGTTAATGCAATCTAAGCAGTCAATGCAACTTGCATGAACATTTTGTAGCCTTAAATGTGTTTCTCAGGGCAACTTCAAGCTTACAGTGTGCTCCATTTTACTAACTTTTGCCAATTGTTTTGCGTGACATCGGGAGTTCGATTGTTTCGTCCTGGTGCATTCTCCCGATCCTTTGTACATTTTTCGCGCCTAGCCTCCTACGCAGGTCAGCTATGCATTCAAACGGGAGTGAATAATTTGTAATCCTTTTGGAAAATGCGAGTTTTTTGCAGAATTTGTTTGAACATTTGGGAGGACGGTCCAAGTTGCAAATCCAAAGCAAAAATGAACTGTCTCCTTGCAAGAATTTTAAACATTACCGTGAGGCAAATGAACTGTAGTTTATCGACGTGCTTTGCCAGGCAATGCATCGTTTTGAATGGAGGATTGCTAGCGTGAGGAGCGTCACTTGCAAACATTAATTGGAAGCGTTCAAAACTTGACATCGTAAATTTTAAAATGGGGGACGAAGACGATTCACCAATTAAACGATTTTTGGGGAAAATTCCAAAGGTTACTGGGGAAAATTCGGGTGGCGAAAACGGTACAAACGCCGCGAGTAACGCCGAAATTTCGGGTAACGATGGTGGAGTTCGTGACGTCACTGAAGCGGGCAAGATAGCCTCGCACGAAGGTTCTCCGGAAATTGGTGACAAGCGAGCCACTGATGGTGTAGAAATTTACGTAAATAGTAATGACGCAATTCCAATTATTGGTACGATGCAAGATTGGTGCCGAGCCACCAATGATGAATTAAAAAATTCTGTTGCAGACTTGATGCAAGACCATGTTAAGCAATCTACAGCTACTTTTCAGGCCATGTTAACTAGTCATTTAACCGGAATTCAAAAGTCTACACTTGATTCAAACCAACAACTTTTGACATTGCAAGCCGAGCAAACTGCAACTAAAGCATGCATTGCTGAACTAGAAAGACAATTAAAATCTTTAAATGACGTTTGTGGTCAGTTACAAAAGCAAACGACCACGCAGCATGCTAGTGTCCCAAGTGTAAACACAAGCTCGTTAGGTGCTATCCCAAAATCGGCCATTTGTCAGGGTAATGCTGGTGATCACGATCCTTTAAGCAAGAAAGTGGTTACCGTGGTAACGAACCGACGCGAACGGTCGCGTTCTTTAGAAGACATGGCACACACGGCATTTTCTCGAGAAAACGCGTTGTTTCCTGAATCCCGCAATTTTCAAGATGGGACAGCTAAAGACAACAAGATTACAGAAGTGGATTTAACCCTAGCCTCGCAACGTGGCATTTGCAACCACCAGTCTTGGATGACTCGAGCGATTTAAAGCAGTGGTTTGTAGAAATGCAACTCTACATCAAAGAGAAGAACGTTGACAATAGTCACCTGCAGAATTTAATGAAAGCTTCTTTTAAAGGCAGATACTGGAAATGGTTGGAAGCTCAACTGACACCAATGAAGTCTTGGACAGATGTCAAGAACAGATTGAAGGCAACTTTTCAAACTCCCAAACCGATCACGACAGATTTCTGAAAATCCACGCCATGAAGTAAGAGAAAGGTGAAACCCCAATGCAGTTTGTGTGGCGCATGGTGGGGAAGTTCAAAGGTCTGCAAAAGAAGAAAGATGACGACGAGATGGTGTACTTCATCGTGGAAAGGATGCAGCACCAGCCGAGGTTGTTGTTATCAAGGAATCTGCCGAATACTCTACAGCAGCTGATTACAGAGATGGAGAGCTTTCCAGCTTATATTGCACATGGTGGTAAGAAGGCTGAAACCCAGCATTCAAGCAACTCAACTGACCAGACCAAGTTTGGGAAGCGAGGGAGTTCAACCAGCAGCAATAGTGGAAGCAAGGATGGACGCCGTTCAAACGTGGCACCATCAAAGAACCAGCATTCTGAAAGAGTCACTCCGCAACGCCAGGAAGCAGATCAGAGCCGTAACGACAGCGAGGGATCGTACAAGAAGCCTGATGGTACCAGCCAAGCAGCATCCGATGCAACTCGTCAGGAAGACGACTCCAGCGACGCTACAGCAGCCGACGCTAATCAGCGCCATGGGAACTCCAGACCGAGTTCACCTCAGTCGAGAAGTGGTAGAAAGGACTGGATGAAAGGAGTTAACTGCTGGAATTGTGGCCAGTTGGGTCATCTTCAGAAAAGCTGTAAGAACCCACCCAAGGAGAAGCAGAAGAGTTTGTTCTCTACCGCAGGAGAAACAGCATCGTATACCGTACCAGTACGCATGAGTATGTAGAGCAAGTTGGCTATTCTAGACAGTGGACCGGGAGGTTCCCACATGAAAAAGGCGTGGTTTGACACAGCCTATCCCGAACACGAACTCCGTCCATACAGAGGTGAAGATTTCAATCTGGCTGATGGGTCGTTAAACAGACCTATGGAGGTCGCCCACCTACCGTTTCAGAAGATGAGCACCTGAGAATGAAGTTCACTATATTTGAGAAACTGGCAGATGACGTCATTTTGGGAATCGACTTTATGAAGAAATTCCAGCTCGTCTTCGATTCGGCGAATCAAGAGGCCTACGTGAAACAGTTTCCGTGTAAGATCTTTTCACTGTCAAGCCAAGCGACCGACCCAAAGCGGCCAAAGGTGAATAGCATCTGGAGGTTGGCAGCAGACCCTTCCCAACCGATTCACGACGCCTTCAATCAGATGACTGACGAGCAGTTCCAGGAATTGAAGGAAGTCGTCAAAACCCACCAAGCAGTCTTTCCAGGAAAACCAGGGTTGACTTCTGTCAGGCAGCATAAGATTGAATTCAGGGGTGAACCTTCCCCGAAGATCGCAAAGATCTACCCTCTATTGAAGAAGCAAAGAGAGGAGGGTGACCGAATGGTCAACGACTTGCTTGCCAATGACAAGATTGAGGAAACTGAGTCAGAATGGGGCTCGCCCATTTTCCTGAAACAGAAGAAGAATGGTGGAGGATGGAGAGCCATTGTAAACTACATCGAGCTGAATTCCCAGACGAAGGGCGATTCTTTTCCACCACCAAGGCAGGAGGAAATATTCCATTTCCTGGCCGGGAAAAAGTATGTGTCAGTATTGGATGGTGACCACCAGATCCCGCTTCACCCAGATTCTCGTGACTGCACAACGTTTGTTTCTCCGGGACGAGGTACCTACAGGTGGAAAGTCATGCCTTTTGGACTCAAAACAGCAACAGCAGAGTTCCAGAGAACCATCAGCATCATACTCAACGGGCTGATTGGGACAGATTGTGTCGTGTTCGTTGATGACATAGTCATTGCAATGGAGACGTGGGAGGAACACGTCCAAGCCATCAAGCGTGTATTCCGCAGGCTAATGAAGCATGGATTCACTTTACGAAGGAAGAAGTGTCACTTCTGCCTGCCCGTCATGAAGATCCTCGGTCATGATGTGTCTGCCGATGGGATCAAGGTGACAGAGTCCACAGTATCAGCGCTGAGGGACCGTTCCTACCACCAGGAGGAGATTGCAGCAATTCCTCGGTTTAACGAACTACTTCAGAAAGTTCATCAGGGAGTATGCTGAGACGACCAAAGTTTTTCACCGCCTACTCAAGAAAGACACTCCGTACAAGTGGGAAGAAGAGCATAAGAGAGCGTTCAACGAGCTGAAGACTAAGCTTCTGGCTTCACAGTTTCTTCAACTACCAGACTTTGAGCACCCGTTTCAAATCGAAACAGACGCAAGCGACGATGGGATTGGAGGAATGATCGCTCAGGTCATAGATAACCAGGTCAAGCCCATTGAATTCTTCAGCAGGACTCTGAAGGACAGAGAAACACGATACACGACTTTCGAGAAGGAGGCTCTGGCTGCCGTAGAAGCAGTTAAGAGATGGAAGCATTATATTGACGGAAACCATTTTACCCTCGTTACGGATAACGATGCGCTTAAGTGGGTTCTGTCAAATAAAAAGAACTCGGGCAGAACTGGACGCTGGCAGTGAAGATCCAAGGATATGACTTCAACGTGGTACATCGTGCTGGGAAGCTCAACGTCGTGGCTGATGCACTGTCACGCAACCCGCCACAACTGCTGTACATCAGAAACCAGGAGAGAGTGCCTATCACCGATAAACTCCAGGTGAGGCAAGCTCAAGAATAAGACGACTTCGCTAAACGAGTCTGGGAAGTTCATTCCAACCTGTCCGAAGTGAAGAAGACCGAGTCTCCAGGATTTATCAAGAAGGCTGCGGAGGACTTCATCTTCGACGAAGGAGTTCTGTTCTACATGGATCCAGCAGCACCAGAAATACAGCCAGAGGTCAAGATGGCGTTTCTACAGACCAGAGACTATGAGGCACCAATTGCTTCATGAGTGTCATGATTATAGACAAGCAGGTCACCTGGGAATAACGAAGACCCTAGCACGAGTTTGGCAAGTAGGATACTGGCCACACGTCTTTAAGGACACTAAGAACTATGTTCGTTCCTGTGCAGTTTGTCAAATGGTGAAGTGTGCCCAGACAAAAGCGCCGAGATAAAGGCAACCTGTGATTCCTGATCACCCGAACCATATTATGGGAATTGATTACGTAGGACCACTCCCAACGACCACTTTCAACAACAAGTACGTCCTATCAGTCGTTGACTATTTTACCAAATGGGTATGGCTGATACCGACAAGGAACACAACATCAAGAGCTGCGGCAACAAAGTTCACGCAGCATGTTCTCAGTGACGTAGGTGGACCAGAATATCTCATCTCAGATAACGGCGCAGCGTTCACAGTGAAGGATTTCGTCGCAATGCTGCAGGAGAACGGGATCAAACATTCCAAGACGACACCGTACCACCCCCAGAGCAATGCAACCGAGAGGGTCAACCGAACACTCAGGGCATGCATTAGAGCTTTCGCTACGGAACGGCAAGGAGGATGGGGACCGTTACTGCCATGTCTTCAGTGGGCGATGAGAACAACACCACATGTCTCTACGGAATGACTGTCAGAGTACGCCAAAGCACACAAGCTTGAGATGGAAAAGGCTTATGATCTAGCAAGGGCCCATCTTTCTGAAGCAGCTAGATTAACAAAAACCTACTATGACAAAAGACATCAACCAGTGGAGTACAAGCCTAACCAGTTCGTCAAAGTCAAGAACCACGTCAAGTCTGATGCAAGCAAGAACTTCACGAAGAAGCTGGCTCCAATTTATAAAGGCCCATACAGAGTCGTAAGGAAGGCATCAGATGTGAAGTACATACTCAGGTCGACAATTGATCACTCCGATGTGAAGACCTACAACGTATCAGAAATGCAACCCTTCTTTGACCCAGACACAATGAACCGCTGGGGCAGCATGGACCAAGCCGGAACGATCTACCATCCACCAGACGATGTTCAGGAACAAGGGCAAGAAAAGAGTACAGAATCGAAGGCAGTTAAAAGTGCCGCCGAAGATGATGAGGCTGACGCTGGCCAGCTGGTGAGGGAAGAATCGGACGAGGAGCAACCTGAAGAAGATGACCAAGGTGACGACGAAGACGGTAGTCATTCCGAGAGCAACGACGGTGACAAGCCACCAGATGAAAGAACTGGAGAGGGACGGCCAAAACGCATCATTTGTCCGCCTGCCAGGTACAGGATCGACATCGTACAGTCCAAAGGCATGCCAGGAAGACCGAGCTTTCCCTTATATCGTCACGTAAAGGTCAGAGTTCCGCCTTCAAAGATTCCTCCGATAGGAAGAACAAGAGTTGCAGCCAGACTTCGAAGGTCCATTCCGCATTCTCGAAGAAAACCCGAAGGGGACCTACACATTGCAGCATGTTAGGCAGTCTGAAGACGTACAAGGTCAACGAGGAGATGATATCTTCTCTAAACGCAACTTGGTGCGTTGGTATGAGAAAAGAACCGCGCAGGTGGCCGCAAGATCGACACCTCTTTGAAGATGATTACCCAAGTCTATTCTCTGACGAGGATGAGGACCAGCAACCATCATCTGTGGAGGACGTGATCATCCAGCACCCTGTTGCGGGACTGTCTGCTTTAGAGTGGATGGTTCTGTGCCACTAGTAGAACAGAGATCGATTTGAATTGGGAGTAGCTCAACCGAATGCTATGGAAGTAATTCAGAGCTACCGGCCGATGTGAAGTGTCTTTGGAAAGCAAAGCACCATGAATGAGCTGATGACCAGTGAAACCCGTAACGATATGGAAGGATGAGCAGACAGAAATTTGCACGCTTCCCACCAAGCTGTTTCACCGACAATGAGGACCCTGAGTCGTCGGCAGCGAGCAAGGATCTGTGTGCAGTGAATGGAGCTGAACTGAGGTCGGTGCTGTGAAGAGCCGACATCTTCGTTGGGAGCTATTCCAACCATGAACTAAGCCACGGGACACCATATGATGTCTTGTGCATGGGCTGTGCCAACTCAACATCAAGGACTAAGTCGGACCAGGGTCTCAACCTGGCTGCACAACAACAGTGTATTGTGGTGTGGACTAAGCCGCACTGAGGCTTGCGTCGGGTGCATCACATCCGCGTGTGCTTCTAATGAACTAAGTCGCATCAAGGCATCCCTTGAATGCAAACCTTCTAATTTTCAAGGACTAAGACGGATCAGGGAAGTTCCTGGCCGCATAATCTTCTTTGTATTAATCTTTTGTGAGATCAGATTGTTGGACTCTTCGAACCACTTCGCACCTTACCTATGTCGTTTTCATATTCCAATCCTCAGTAACAAAAATTGTAAACTTTTGTATTCCTTCTTCTCTGTATCACCCGAACCAGCACGCACCTCTGGAGGGGGGGGGGGGGGGGGGGACTGTGAGGATGCGCACGCCGCCATTGCATGCTCAAGAGCGCACACCTCACAGTATGATCGTAAGCGGCAAGTGTCAGACCGCAAGCGTGCGAAGGTGCACGTAGGTTTGAGCCGAAGTGTGAAGTATTATGAAGTAATTGAGATAGAAAACCCAACTTGTGAGTCTTTGGTGTAGCCAGGCAGGACATTCTCACACCGAGGGTGTGGAAACTGATCCTAGCCTGGAATTTTCTGTTGGTTTTGTCAAGTCAGTCATGAGCATCTTTGATCCTTTGGAGTCGACTTCTTGATTACACTTTAAAAGCCGGTTTTCCTTCTGGCTTTGGCTACTGTTACAGTTGGCAACGTTTTCCAGAGATTCAAGATTGCTTCAGCGCTTCAAGGTGATGTTAGTAGGTGACCGGTCAAAAGTGTATATGAACTTCCTGCCTGACTTCACAACAAAAGTTAAATAAATGCAGATGCAAACCTATTTACGTTGCCTTTTGAACTTGTATATCAGACTGCCTGATATCGAATGGAACCCAAAAGGCAACGTAAATAGGTTTGCATCTGTATTTATTTAACTCTTGTTGAGCCTTCGGCTTTTCCGTCTTCACGAAAAAAAATGTGAAACCCGAGGACATTCCTTCACTCATGGTTGTCAACGCCTTAGAAACATTAGTTGAATAGCAAAGCTAGGAAAGGAAACAGTGCCTTGAAAGGCCTCCTAAGTTTTACCCGGAGGCTACCAAAAATTTGTTGTCTGCCGAGGGTGGAGATGAGCCTCATAATAAACGTCAGCCTTTATTCGTTACAATTGTGTCCTTATCAAGCAAATTGGACGAACTGAAAACCTCATCTACTAACATCGTTCAGGGATCTGTGGATCTGTGATGTGATCCGAAGAGTTTGAGACGGCTAATCGTCAAAAGGGCCTTCTGCCTGAGGTGGGAACTCATGAGCTGAGAGCATTGGCATTATCTGCAGCATTATTCGCTGCAGCATCCCACTAGATGAGGTGGTGTCAACCTACAGTTGGTGAAATAAAAACGCCATGATTAGTTATTATCTGTGAGATGTGCAAATGGCTAGTAAGGGAATAGTTTTGAAAGTTACATTATAGCAGGAAAAGCGTTATGAATCATAAGTGTTGTCGACCAGAAGACGAATGCAGTACAACATAGGTTAGATCATGGTCCAGTTAACTAAAATTTTGAATTGTGGAAATTAGGGTATGCTGAAACAGGATAAGGCTCTGTTCAATTGACCCAGTTGCCTATTGGACAAAGTCTGTTAGAATTAAAGGTGGTATTTTGAGGAAAGTAATTACGGAATTTGGAAGACAAGCACCCCGATTGCATTGAACCTGATAAGGTTAATATTAATGAAAAGTGACGGGGGGCATTGATAGTTGACCAACAGTGATGGGGGACCTGGTGGGCACCTTTTTTGTTATTGGGAATTGAGCAATAAATTGAAATAATTTAAGCTACAATTAAAGGTGAGTATTTTTAAGATAAGTAAAACCAAGAATTTATAGGGTTCTTGGTAAAACTAATTTTATCTTCAAAATGCTGTATACTTACCAGATAATCATAGTTGCATTAACACCTATAACAAACTGTATTCTTAAAGTCATGATTTTCGTTAGCTTTCTACATGTGGTACTTTACATTTCTTTAAAGGCCCTGCCCTTGGGGAAAACCTGGATGTCCTGATTCCAATGCTCAAGGCCAATCTTCATCCCGATAAGGATCCGCAGACTCGTCTGAAATTTTATACAGCTTTATCCAACTTAATGTTGAAGATGAGGGAAAGTTTGGACAGTGCCGAAAAGTTTGACGACTTTGTGGTTACTGTGGTTGAAGGTACAATGAGATGGGCAATTATTTTTTTGGAAGAAATTGGCAGGTGGTAAAGTTTGTGTTTTACTGTACGTTGCTGGTGAAGCACTGGTAACACTTTTAACTCTAAAAATGTGAATAATAAATTTTGTGGTGTAAAAAAGTAGTGTAAAGTGTTTAGAAGATATAATTTATGTAAAAATTAGGATTTTGATGCCCGCCTACTTTTTTTTTATATACCGTACTGCATTTTGTTAGAATGAATCTCTTTGTAAAGACACGACAGCGGTATTGCTAACTAATTCCATGTTTACTGTTTAGATCTCGTACTTCCAAATCTCTTGTGGCACTCTGGAAAAACGGCTTCAGCAATCAGAACAGCTGCTGTATCATGCCTCTGGGCTTTAATTGAAGGTGGAAAAATGACACCTGAGAAAGCCCCGAAGGTCAGTAAGTTATGTACCGTAAATCACATATTAAATGCTCGTGGGGTTATGTAGTTCATGGGGCGTTAAATAATACATGACCCGTTTTCTAACCTTAGTTTTACTCTAGCATAGAATGTAATGGTGTATGCTACGACGATTGCATGCTTGTGGTCGTGCAGTTAAAATACTTTTGGTGACTGTTTTGACTTTTGCGGAAAAAACGTAGCTCTTTCTGCAAACCGACGTTGTGATGTTTGGCTGAAGTAAGTTGAGCTATGCTATCGTTTGAGTGTCTCAGGTTGGTTATATACCTGCTGGTCGGATTTTCAGCCACTTCCTCCCCCCCCCCCTTCAAAGTTCACAAAGCGCGTACGCTTAAAGCTTAGAGAACAAGGGATTGACAGGTCACTTGGAAATGGTTTGAAGAAAACAAGGCTAGTAAAAGAACGCAGGCATCCCAGCCGTCCTATATTTCCTATATTTTTGTGCTTTGTCCTGTAAAGTCCTATATTTTGATATATTGTCGTGTTGCCTATATTTGGACGAATTAGGCCGCCAGTTATTTCTTGCTGCTGTAAAATAGACGTAAATACCATAGTTCTTTCTTAACATTCTTCCAAACAAAGGAGCCACTGATTCATATACTCAAGAAGAATATTACTCTACAACAAAAACAATTGTTAGAAAGATTTATCAAGAGCGATGTTCTGAATGACTGCAAAACCGGTGCACTTAAAAAGCTGAATCTAGAAGATATAAGCATTTAGCTGACAGAGAAATATCTGGAGATTGGACTCCGTGCTTAAAAAATTGGCTCAAGAAAAATGGAAGCTGTTTGTGTTGGGTACTGATCAATTCTACAAGAGTGTTGGACTATTTTTGCTATTATGAATTTGGCTAAAGCCTATTCAGTTGATGTAGACGTTAGTGTACTTGGACATGAGTAGTGAGCTTGTCAGACTGAAACTCTTAAGGAGAACTGGTGGATCAAAGAGAGTAACAAGCGGATTGACCACTACTGGCAATAATGTGTTCTGCATGAAAACTAATTAGTTGCGAGCTGAAGTTCCCATCATTAACAGCGGTAGTTACTACGGTACAGAGGTAGTAACTACTTTATTGCTCTCACATGGCAATGCAGAGTTGAACGTGGTTTTTCGGAAAGTGGCGGTGTTGTTACAAGTGAGAGGGTGAATTTCTCAGAGGCCTCAATGAATGAAATTCTGTCGACATGAGACTGACTTAGGCTTATGACAATAAACATAACTTGAGGAGAGGTAAAAAAGCAGAACAACTGCTTGCAAAAAAGAAGTAAAAGCTTGAGAAAATGAATGAATTGATGAAATCCAAGGAAAACCTGAGAAAGAAGGACATTGTTCAAAGAAAGAGGCGCAATATGTATTTACAAATGAGTTAAAACTTGTAAGTTTCTAAATTAGGAAAAGAAAATATTCTGTGTAAATATTTTGTCCTGTATATTGGGAAGAAAAGTCCTGTATTTTCTCATAAAAGTCCCTTATTTTCATGTATTAAAGACCTGGGAGTCATCATCTCGAATGATTTAAGTGTCTCGGATCAAGTAGAATGCTGTTGTCGCCAAGGCGAACAGATTCATTGGCTTCATTAAAAGGCATGTGCGTTATTTGGATGCTGCCTCCGCCAAAGCCATCTATAAATTTTATGTTCGCCCTTTGACGGAACGTTGTATTCAAGCTTGGCGGCCATGGCTGATCAAAGATATTAGTCGTCTTGAGCGTGTTCAATGCAGGACTACCAAACTGGTGCCACAGTTTCGGGCGCTTTCGTACTGTCAAAGGCTACGAAGGCTTGGTCTCACGTCTGTTCCTGAAAGGTGGCCTCGAGGAGACAATATCTTGACATACCAAATCCTCCGAGGAGGGGTCAGGTTGAATCCAAGTGTATTCTTTACCCCTTCTGATTCTGTGACTCGTAGGCATCCTCAGAAATTGACCAAGAGTCACGTCAGGTTGGAAGTGCGATGCAACGAGTTTGCACACTGTGTTGTCAACCCGTGGAATGCACTTTCAGCCACTGTGAACTGTGAACTTGTTTAAGGCTGCTGTGGACAAGTTCAACGCAGCTAAACCCCACGTCTGAATTCCCCCTTTTATGCTGCTACGAGCCTATGGCTCTGCGGTTGTTTTTCGTGTATTATTATGTAAAAAGTCCTATATTTATTGAAGGAGAAATGGCTGGGATATATGAGAACGTGCATTTCGAGTAACTTGGAAGTTTAAAAAGTGTAAAGCCGTGAATTAAAGTTAAATATTGACTGTTGGAGAAGCTCAGATATTTACAAATGCATTTTAATAGGAGTTGGTTTCGAAGTAAAACCATTATTTGTCATTGCCAGGATCATTTTGGAGATGTCGACTGAGACAAGTCAAAAATAAATGTTTGAAAAACAGCGGTAAAATTAGATAGGCCACAGGTAGAGTTGTATGAAGAATTATAAACAAAATTATAAACAAGATTATAAACTGAGATTATAAACAAGGTTATAAACAAGATTATAGTCCAGTTTGAATGCTATAATGCATTTAAACAAGATTATTACTATCTGAAGCCTTTAAATCTTTTTGGGTGAGGTTTTCATTAGCTACATTGAAGTTAAACATCGGCTGAATGCTACAGCAATATGGAAATAAAAAAAGGCAAACAAAAGTTTTTAAAAATATTAAAAACATGTAGGTTATAAGGCCTGAGCATTAGCAGCACCTTGTTCCTTTAAATGCACTAAGCTGGGTTGGTTTATGCATAATAAAATAAAAAAACAATGCATTTACTCGTGGACAAAATGAAAACTGGTCGGCCAGAAGTATGCTTCGTATATTTTTACCGTACGCGTTTTGGATCATAAAAAAAAAATTGAAGACCGATTTTACAGTTCTGTTTCCGCAGGATGGAAGGTTTACTTGAGGAAGGGCTTGAGTTTACTAAAAGTCTTGGTCGATTTGGTCCAGTGGTTAATAAGATATGATGGAAAGAGTGTTCGGTTTATTCAAGATAAGCCAATGTCGGACGCTGCAGAGTAGCAATAAAGAAGAAAAAAAGTTCAATTTTCCCGAGTTGTTGATCTTTGGTTTAGAGTGTCCTAACCAATCATGGTTTTGGTGCAAGGCACCTGTACATGCCCCCACAAGGGAGATTTTATTTGGGGTTGCTTGAAGCCCAAAATAAAAGCTGAAACAAATGTCAGTGCACACAAGATATGCCGTACACTTAGCCATGTAATCAAAAGTTCGACATAAATCCATAACTACATCAACTAGAATAACAATGAAATCCATCGACTATTTGTTTCGCTAGGTTTTCCTCTATTTTGCAAGAAACAAATCCACGTTTAGTGAAAATAGGAAAGTTTGAAGTGCTTAGTCCCACTCTTGGATCATTTTTACACGAATAAAGTACACTTTATAACATTGTCGTATTTTGTTCTGAAGTTTTGTGGTTTTTGTGAGCAAAATTGAGTAAATAAAATTACAAAAATTAAATTGTTGCTCTTCGCGCTGCTCATGGAATTACAATTTTGTCTTTGGATTTAAGTTTAACAATTAAATTATACAATCTCCTGTTCTAATAGTATGTCCCTAATAGGTCTGCCTTTCCTCAATTCTCGTTATTTTTTTTATCTGGGATAACGGCAATAAGGCTCGGGCAATCGAATACTGTGGGTACACAGGAAATCATAAGTTCTGTTTAAAGTTAAATAATTGCCACTAGAATGGTTCGAGGTTACCAAACAACTTAGTTTTATTTAAAAAAAAAAACTAGAGGGTTTTCTAGATTAGACCTCACAACTTTTTGTTTACCTTTATGACCAAGAGATAGACAGGTGCATTTTTACCGAGAACACACTTTGTGAAACTCAAAGGAGAATTAGTCGGGGCGTGTAACTCCCGTTTATCTGCTCCTAATGAGCGCTTTTGTTAAATGAGTCGTCCAAGTTTCATAGGCCTATTTTCCATTCCACATAGGAAAAGGTTGTAGACATATGGAAAATGAACATTTGCTCTTAAAATTTTGGCATGAAAATCCGAATAGGGAAAGCTGAAGGTTATAATAATAAAAGTTTATTTGCCGAGTAAGTTAGCAAAATGGTAAGATAGGGCTTTTACTAGAAACCGCTTATATCTTACCAACATTAAGTGATAACGAATACATATAGCTAGATAAAAATATCTGTACAACAATATAGCAAAACTAACATTAGGAATAGTCTGATATGTATGGTAGTAGGTTACACTTATTTAGTCTGAAATTAAAACAATTTATAGAGGGTGCCGTGACAACATCATCAGGTAAAGCATTCCAAACATTAATGACCCAATTTACAAAAAAGTATTTTCTGCAGTTTAATCTGAAGGGTTTCGTAACCAATTTCAGGGAGTGGCCCCTGGTCCGCCCCTCTCTATTAACATCAAAGAAAAAAGATGGATCATAATCCAGGAGACCATGCAACAAACAATATGTGAATGACAGGTCGGCTTTTACCCGCCGTAGTTCCAAAGAATCAATTTTCAATTTATTCAGTCTGGCTGAATATGGTATATTTCGGAACCCTGGGAGAAGTTTGGTAAACACTCGCTGCACTCTTTCTAACCTCAGAATGTCTCCTCGAAGTGACGGGGACCAAACGGGGCTGGCGTATTCTACAAGCGGACGGACATATACTTTAAAGGCCCACAGTAAAGTTAGGACACCCCTAGAAGTGAAACAGTTTCTGATAATAGCTGCTCGTTGCATTGCTATTTTAATGACAGCATTACAGTGGTGAGTCCACGTAGAGAGCCAGACACCTAAATCCTTGACAGTAGTTAATGTTTCCAATTGTGAACCCGATAGGTAGTAATTATATGATGGATTCTTACCCCCGATATGCAACACTTTGCATTTATTGTCCGAAATGGGCAACTGCCATTGATCTGACCAGTTTTTTAGTTCATAAAGTTCATGTACGATACCATTGTGACTCTGTCTTGATTTCATTGCAGAGTGGAGTTTAACGTCATCATCAAATTTTTGCAATTTTACATCAGCAGAAGTTGGCGATAGATCATTTAAGAAAATGGTGAATAACAATGGACCTAAAACTGACCCCTGTGAAACGCCACTTTTAACCACAGCATCATCAGACACTGATTCCCCGACTGCGACACGCTGGCTACGGCCCACAAGGAAATCAGTAATCCAAGCCAGTAGTTGCCCTCTGATGCCAATGTTTTTTAGTTTAAATAGTAATTTGTGGTGGACAACGGAGTCAAATGCTTTCCCAAAATCAATTAGAACTACGTCAACTGGGTAACCCTCATCTAAACAACTAGTTCAGTCGTTTAGGACGTCCAGTAGCTGTAGCGTTGTTGAGCGTCCAGGCAAAAAACCAAATTGATCATACGAGATTATATCTTGTTCATTTAGAAAATTTAGCATTTCATTTTTAATAATTCTTTCCATAATTTTACAGGGTAGACTAGTAAGAGATATTGGTCTGTAGTTATGTGGATCCGATGCATTACCCTTTTTGAAGACTGAATTACACGTGCCTTTTTCCAGCATTTAGGGATCTTGCCTGACTGCATTGAGCATTTAAATATTATCGCCAATGGAGAGATAATCTCATCCCGCATTTCTTACTTCCTGCAAATACTTACCTTCATTAATATTGCTAAAACCACCTTTTTGCGCTATTTACTGCTCGCCTATGAACTAAAAACCCTATTTTTTATGTTCTCCCTAAGCTTTTCTCCACTGCCGCCAGGTGGCGCTGCACGTCCTTACCGACGTCAGCGCCCCCACCAGTCCAACCGCATCACTTTTCGAGCACTCCATCGTGGATGGTTGTGCGAGTTTTTACTGCGTGCTTCGCGAATTAACCAACGCGTATTATGGACTACAACAACGGACTTCGATGTCAAGAAGTGTATCCGACGAGCGGCTTATTGGAAAGCAGCACGGTGGGAACAGGATCGAAGCATGGCAACGGTCGGTAGTCGGTAGGCTTAACGGATACGGCCATGCCGGTGGTGTTTTTTGGTCGGCCGGTCGTTGCCGAGGGCAAGATGGCGGCCGAGAATGAAGCTTTTGTGATTCGTGGTTATGGAGGCGTCGTTGCCTCCCGTTCTTCCCCGGGATGTTGTTCGTGTCGAAATACCATTTTTTTCATGCAGATGGTGATTTGTAGAGTGAGCCAGTGGAGTTGTCACCGTCCCGCAAGGCAGGTCCGTGCCGATCCGATGGCGGGCGTTAGGTGAGTGGCCGACAGTGGCGGTAAGTTGAAAACCAGTAGTGTTGAGAGGATGAATAGGACGACCGCTCCCGGTGGGGAAAATAACGGTGCGGTGCCTACACTGAGTGGTAAAAAGCTGGCCACGGGCGCTGTCCGTGGTCCGACTATCCCAGCAAAAAAAAAGTTGCAAGTACCGCGTTTGGACATAATTGCAACGCTGGTTGAGCCGACGGGTGCAAATTGAAGCCGGTTTTTAACCGGACCCACGCTGTCGCCACTGGCAACACGTGTAGCACCATCGGTGACACTCAGTAGCTACTAGACGCTGATGCAGCGTGACAAATTGTCGCCGTCTGTAGCCAGTTGTCACCAGGGAAAGTAGCTGTATGACGCTGACGCAGCGGGACACATCGTCGCCGTTCTGTAGCCAGTTGTCACCAGGGTAAGTAGCTGTTATGACGCTGACGCAGCGGGACAAATTGTCGCCGTTCTGTAGCCAGTTGTCGCCGTTCTGTAGCCAGTTGTCGCCAGGGAAAGTAGCTGTATGACGCTGACGCATCGGGACACATCGTCGCCGTTCTGTAGCCAGTTGTCACCAGGGTAAGTAGCTGTTATGACGCTGACTCAGCGGTACACATTGTCGCCGTTCTGTTGCCAGTTGTCACATGTCGCCGGTGAGCGTGGCTGCTATGACACTGGCGCGGCGTGACCAATTAAAAAAAAAAAAAAAAGCCGTCGCCAGGTATCGCTGCGCAGTCGTCATGTGTCGCCGACGGTATGGTGAGTGTCTCCATGGGCGTTTGCCCATAGGCCTATGTGTTTATGATATGTTAGGGTATGTTTACATTAATCGTTATTGCCTCTACATTTCTTTGGTCTTGGAATGGCAGCTGCGTTGGCTCCTGCGGTGTGCATCAAGACATGGTCTCAATGGAGTTTGGCAACTTGGACGGTTAGTACTATGGGTTTGAAGTAGGGTTCTCCCCCCTCCTTTTGCCTTCGACTGTCTTCTCTTCCTGGGGTCCTTAGGCTGAGTGGGGGGGGGGGGTGATTCTGATGCCCTTTGGGGTCTGGCCGCTATATGCGGTCGCGCGGGGCCACTATGCCCAATTTTTTTTTGGCGAATCGCAAACAAGTTGTGTTGTGTATGCATTGTTGTCTCATAAGGTCAAACCAAAACATGTGAATGGAGCTGTAGCTTGTTCATCTGGCTCGAGTAAGAGTTCCCTTGGCTTAAGTATGAATCAGAAGGGGGACTTTAAAGTACATGTTGAAGTTAAATCCAATTAACCTGGCACTCGAGGCTCGGTCATCAGCGTAAATTGGGCCTGTTAAATTTACATAACTCCGAGGTGGTACATGGATACTAGGAGTGAAGCCTAACTCTCCTCAGTGCGAGGTCTGCAAGGTAACCAAATCGACTAGGGTCAGTTTTAAGGGTATTGGTGCTTTTCAGAGTAAGAAGCCCCTCGAGCTCCTTCACATGGATGTTTGGGGACCAAATCGCACGGTATCCTTGGGTAATTGTCGATAAGTGCTTACTTTACTTGATGATTATTCTCGTTATGCATGGGTGTTTCCCATCGCTAAGGAAAGCGATGTGTTTCAAACGTTTGTTGACTTTCGTGCCAGAAGTGACAGACAATTTAGCCTCAACTTTGTAATTGTTCGCACGGACCGAGGTATGGAATTTTGTGAGTATGTAGGTTGGGTATCAGATACCAGCGAACCAATGCCTACTCACCAGCTATGGCTGGAATCGCTAGGCGATTTAACCGCACGTTGTTAGAAGGGGTACGTGCAATACTTCACGAGACTTCTCTGCCACGCAATCTTGGGCAGAATTTGTATGTACGTTCACCTACCTGAAGCATAGGTACCCTCACTCATACTTAGGCTTGGGGTCCCTTGTACATTATTGTTTGATCGAGGTGTATCAGTCAGACATTACGAAGACCTGGTGCAATGTGTTATGTACACTTCCATAAGCCGGGAAGGGATACCCTTGACGTTAAAGCTGGGAGGGGGTATTCATTGGCTATGCGGTAGACACAGTAGGATATAGAGTGGAATCCCCAAACTTGCTTGGTCGTTGACGCTAAACATAACAGTTGATGAGGTTAAGTTATGGGGAAGGGAGAAGAGGTCCTTGCAGTATAGGCCTCAGAGTGTGCCCAACCCAGTCTAAGTGCAACTACATTTAACTATGGAAAGGGACTTTGTTCGGGTACAGAGTCGGAATCGGATGGTAATTCTAGGGTAGAAGCCAAAGGTAAGACTGAGGGCCCACTAACCATTGAAGAAGTTCCTCCACGACCATTCATTCGTAGTAATAGTGTAGGCTCCTCCCGCAAATTGGCTCCTTTAGATTATCAGTATTGGTGAAGAGAAGTAGTAGTCCGTCAGACGGGGCAAAGGGTAGGTAGGATGGATGTGTTGGATGTGTACTATCACACCCCAGATGGAATTATGTTCCGCAGTGTTAATGTAACTATAGATATGGAAGTGGGGATGTAAATGGATATACAAGGTAGAAGAATACCGACGGAAGCGTTAGACGTTTCCGCTCCCGACTAGTAGCTCGGGGGTTTTGTCATGCAAGCGGTGTGGATTTTGATGGAGTATTCAGCCCAGTTGTGAATTACGTTTTAGGTTAGGTTCTTTTATGTATTATTGGTATCCATTCTAAATTGGACAAATGTTGATTTGGATATCCAGTGTGTGGTACGTTGGATTGCAAAACCTTCATGAAAATCCCCAAAGGATTCAAACCTGAGGTTCACCATGGTACGGTGTGGCTATTGCAAACAGCCGTATATGGTCTTCACCAAAGTGGGTGACTGTG
>JAHWFP010058429.1:42682-99077 GCA_023313725.1 Lithobius niger
GCTCCATTACGGCAATTCTAGTGGAGCGGGCCGGTTTTCTGGGCTTGTGTGCCTTGTTCCTGAGCTAGGTTCTCAAGGATGAGGTGGAGGTACTGCAAGGCGTTGGGCTAACTCACCCGGCTGTTGGTTGGGGACCATGGGCCTCTCTATGGGGGCATGGCGTCGCTGGATACCTGGTCCTGGTGGGTTGGTTGCCTTTTGGTTCTTTATTAGTGTTTTGGTGGCAGTGTGTGTGTGGTTTAGTAAGCTAGCAGCAACTAAACCGGGGTTCCTGGTTGGGGTGGTGATTCCCGCCTCCTGTCTGACAAATTCAGCAATATTACTGAAGGTAAGTATTTGCAGGAAGTAAGAAACGAAAATTTTAACTAGTGAAAATTAGTTTTTACTTACCTAAAATACTTACCTTCAGTAAGGACCCGCCCGCCTCCCCGCAATCACTGAACCGGAGTGCCCGTGAAAGTGATGCGGTTGGACTGGTGGGGGCGCTGACGTCGGTAAGGACGTGCAGCGCCACTTGGCGGCAGTGGAGAAAAGCTTAGGGAGAACATAAAAAATAGGGCATAAGCGAGCAGTGAATAGCGTAAAAAGGTGGTTTTAGCAATATTACTGAAGGTAAGTATTTTAGGTAAGTAAAAACTAATTTTCACTAGTTAAAATTTTCGTTTCTTTGTAAAAATATGCGGATAGTCCATCAGGACCAATGGCATGGCTAGTTTTTGTATCATTAATTGCTTTGAGGACTTTATCGCTTGAGAAAGACACATTATCTAAGGTCTGTGTGAACGCATGCATTAGGTTCCTCTGATTATCGGGGATGGCTCCATTATCGGAGATGAAGTTTTTGGAAAATATATTGTTTAAGACATTTGCCTTTGCCTCGTCTGATGATACCACCTGTCCTTTTAGCTTTAAGGGTGGGATACTTGGCTTAATTCCAGTTTTATTTTTTACCAACCTATAGTGCACCAAGATTACCTTCCTTTATAACTTTACTTTCAGCTTGGATGGCCAATCGCTTTACACAATCTGCATAGTTCCTGCTAGCTTGCTTGTACAATGATTTGGTATCATCACAGCGATTTCTTTTATAATGGCGCCAAAGTCTCTTTTTACGCGAGCTTAATTTCCTGGCTTCATGAGGGATGCCTTTTTTATGCCGAAAAGAGTTGACTTGCAGTGTACTATGTTGATCCTAGGTGTCATTTATAGTAGCGATAAAAATATTGCACATTATATGTACGTCGGTAGCATCAACCATCTTAAGATTCCAATCGATCTCATGAAGAGAATTTTTTGTGCCCTCCAAGTCAAATTTTTTAATTTTTAAGTTTGACACAGTAGGGTCAATTGAATGGATGGTGTGGATGCAAAAGGACAGCATAGAATGGTTGCTAGTACCGAGTCCATGTAAGACAGCAACGTCCGTAATAGTGCGTTCATTGTCAACCAAGATAAGGTCGAGTATATTATTGCCCCGTGTTGGCTCGATGACTAACTGCTCCAAACCCAAGTCTGAGAAACAGTTAAACATTTTAGTGCCTGTTTTTCCTGTTGCTCCTGAATGTAGCCAGTCAATTGTTGGCTGGTTGAAATCCCCAACAATAACGTTGGTACGGTCAGATCTAAATTCTGAGTTAATGTATTCACACATTAATGTAACGGTATTGAAGTCATCCCCAGTCGGGATGTACCCAATAGTTATCGAAACCTTTGAGTGAGGTTGAACCCACACCTCTTAACAAAATTTAATAAAAAAAAAATATGCCGTTTAATAACATGAAAAAAACCCAGAATTTCCAGTAATCTTTTTCGACTAGAACCGTTAAGATTTAGACGAAATTATGTCTGAACGTGTCAGTGTGCACCTCTGCCCTCCAAAGTCAGAAAGACGAGTCTACAAAAAGTCAACTTTTCAGGAGAGCTATTTTACTTAGTTTATTTCAGCCGACCTAATTAACAACCATATGAGTTGAGATTAAACAGAAAGGAAGTCTGACCCTTTAAGATAATACTATCAAAATTTTAAAACCAGCCTCGCAGAATGCAACAGTAAAAGCAATTTCGTTTTTTTGCCGTTCATAATTTTTGAATTAGTCGCTTCATTCAGGTTGGTAAAAAGACGAAACAGGGAGTTTCGTCTTTTAGCCAGTCCCCGGTTTAGTTCATTAGAAAACGCAAGTGTAAGAAAAATAAAAGCAAGTTTTTTTTTTAATCATCTTTGGATCACGATTTGAGCAGCTTAATACTAATATTTACATGAGGGTAAAGAAATTGCATGCAATTAAAAGTGCAATTAAAAGGACCACAGTTGCACAAAATAAAAAATTCAATAGTACGTTTGTTGTTGTTTCTGTATAATGGGTAAGAAAAATTCCTTCACGTCACCTTAACTGCCCTCAGAATCGGGCATATGTTCCGAAAGACTTTTCTGTTCATGTCACTAACTTAGAAACAATACCTGATTTTCTACTTGCCGACCAGAAAATATACACTACCTGTAAATTAAATTGTATTCAGTTCCTGAGTGCTCGTTACCCTGGTGGATTTAAAACTCTCTAAGATACGCCCAGCTCAGACACCCACCTGCGCATGGGCAGGTGCGGCGCGCGCAGGCCCTCCATAAATGGTGTTACGGCGTTATCCAGCCATCTCTTTTCCTCCACGCAACCGTCACGGAGGTGATCGCACAGCCCGCCGCTCCCGTCGCCGTTGAGCGGTCTTTGCAGCTCATCGCACCGTGCGTCTTTCTCGCTCACGTCTGTCGGCCTGAAAGCTCGTCGTATTGCCCGTTATTCCCGTTCGCCACTCGTCGGTCTTGAAGACCATCGCATCGTTCGTCGGTCTTTGAAGCGCAGCGCAAGCTCCAGCGGCCGCTGCTTCAACATCACTGCCCCGGCCGTTCGTCATTTGTCATTTCCGTTCAGTCCCGCCACCACTATATGAAGAAGGCTCCCGTTGGCGCCCACTCGTTCGTTCGTTTGTTCGCCGACCATCCCTACGAGGTATTGGTTCTTTCGTTCGTTCGCTGGTCATCCTTTCAAGAAGGTAACCCTCTCGCCCTCTCAGCACCATCAACAGTCGTTACGTTTTGAACGAAGATTTTCATCATTATCTCTCCCGCTCATAAAGCAAGTAAAGCATTCACCGTTCGTCGTTTGCCGTTCACCTGCTACGCAAGGAAGACTCCCGTTCGTTCTCGTTCGTCGTTCATCATTCGACGTTTACCTGCTACATAGGCGACTGCCGCTCGTTCTCGTTCGCCACTGCCGTTCGCCGTTCTTCCAAGCTCCTTGCTTCGTTATTCTTCTGGCCACTCGGAAACTGATTCCCGTTTACTCATCCCTCGTTGCATCTTGTCCCGTTATGACTGCCGCAAGACCTGCCGCTACACGAAGAAGTCTTCCGTTCGTCGTTCCTGTTCGTCGTTCCCGTTCGTCGTTCCCGTTCGCAAGACCTGCCACTACATGAAGAGGTCTTCCGTTTGTCGTTCCCGTTCGTCGTTCCCATTCGTCGTTCCCATTCGTCGTTCCCGTTCGCAAGACCCGCCACTACATGAAGAGGTCTTCCGTTCGTCGTTTCCGTTTGTCGTTCCCGTTCGCAAGACCCGCCGCGACATGACGAATTCATCGGTTCGTTCGTTCGTTTATGGTCTTCTATCGACAAAGGATTCTCCTACTTAAGAAGATGTTATTCGCCCGTTTGTGGCATCGTTCATCTCCGTTCACTGCACCGTTAGCCCCGCAATCAACGCCATCCATGCTGCTGTCTCTGCTGCTGCTTTCACGATCATCACTCGCAGCCATCATTCGTTTGCTCTATCGCCGCCATCCTGTTTCATCAAGCCGGCAGGAAACCTCCATTCGCCGTCCGTTGGTTCGACGTTTGCCGCCGCCCATTCATGCCGTCGCTGTGTCAACATTGTCACCGGGAGACCGTTGCCCGTTTGCCCGCTACACCAAGAAGACTCCCGTTCGTTCTTGCTCGTTGCTCGTTCGCCACTCATCCCTACAAGGTTAAGATGCGTTCATTCTTTCTTTTGTAGGTCATCCCCTCAGGAAGGAAAACCAAAGACTTCCATTCTTCGTTCGTTCGCTCGCTCGTTCACCCGATTGTCAACCACTCACCACTTACACATCGGGGCCACTGTGGCTGCACCGTTCGCCTCATAATGGATGCCGCCCATGCAGTCCTCTCCCGGAAGACTTCTCCTTTCTCGGCCTTTCAGCCCATCACGCTCGTCACGATCTTCGACGTCCTGACTGAATGAAGATTTTAATCATTCCAGACGTCCCGTTCACAACAGTCAAGCAAGTGATGCGTTCACCGGATCTGTCACTGTTCCTCTTCATCGATTTACCACTTGCAAGCTTACCTGAAGATTCTACGCTCGGGTCCGACTGTCTTTCAAGCCGTTCACCGCTCACGGCCCGTTCATCGATGTTCAGCCCGCTTGTTGCTGAACAAGCCCATTCATCAACTCGTAATCTCACTTCCGTCGGGAACCACCATGCTCTCTACGCCACTCGTTCCAACTCGTTCAAGTGTTGAAGCTGTCCACAGCAAACCATGCTGAATACACCGACTCTCGTCCATTCTCCGAAGTCAAATTGCTTTGGGCCCGATTCGGACTCGGATGTGCGTCCGCCTGGGGTTACCGAGTGCTGCTGACATCCACCCCTCTCTCGCCGCTTACTTGGCCTCCTCGATCAATCAACCATCTTCATCAGGAAAACAACCACCTGGCATTGCCTTTGAAGCTTATGGACTCCATACAACAAATCGATGCAACGCCAACCCTGAACTCACACCTTGCTTCTGTCTCGTTCATTGGAACCACTGCGTGAGACGTCACATGATTGCCCCGTACTTCGTTCCATCCCACCTCCGTCACACCACCTCGGCTTGATTTCATGGAGGGAAGGTCTCCTTCAAATCGCCGACCCCTTTCTGAATGAATGTTCACTCACATGTCTTGGAATGAAATCCCACATCGCAACGTCTCCATCCCACAAGCTCCCGTTGCAGACGTTCGCCCCGAACTCCATTCTCGTTCACCAACACGTTCATTATCCGTCAACACGCACGCATTGTCACTATAGCTAACTGTCACTAATCGAATCATGATGGTCTTTCACGCTGCCTTAGTCCATCACACCACACCACTGTGACCACTATGGTCTCACGACTCTTTCAATCTCATGGAAATATCCGTCTCCATCACCAACCGCCTGCTGCATCATGATGAAGCTGAATTTTCTTCACGACTCCCCCGTCTCTTAAACCAAACTTGATCATGGACGACAAAAGCTAAACTCCTTAGCACTGCCGAAGTAACATCCATTTCTTCGCGCACTTTTGAAAGAGAAAATGACCTTACACAACGCTCCGACAGGTTCTCCAAGTTTCCCTACACGCCTGGACTCCTGTTTCTTGCTCACCTTCCACGATCAGGTTTCTTGAAGAAATTCCGGCCGGCTAATGTTTTTAATCACTCGGCCTTACGCCTCACATTCCACTGGTTAAGTCTCGTTCATTCCAAATCTTTGGGAATTTTGCTTATCGAATATTTATGTTTGACTCATCATACTGTCAATCATGATGAAACACCTTGTCACCATGACTAACCACACGGCTCCTTAACCAACACTGAATCTGCTTGGATGCCCTCGCCAACTTACTACCCAAATTTTCCGAACCACAACCAGCGGTTCATCATCAATAAGCATCACTCATTGCCACCAACGGTCTCTCACCCAAACGTCTGGCAGTATCGCACTTCCACCGAGTCAAACTGGACCTCAACGATATTCTCCACTCTGCATTCAACTTCGCCTAGATCCTTATCCTCACAACTTCACGCTCATGACAGTGTGCTCGGCATTTCGCCCCTTCGCATGCTGCCCTTCAAAGATTTCCTTTGGTCCACCCACATACTAACGTTCACTTCCCGATCTTGCTGTTCCAATCTCAATGACTCTGGGGAACAACATTTCATAGACCCTTCGCCAACTCTGCAACATTACACGCATCATACAATCACTCAAGCCCTTCTCACGCTTCATTCGTCATCGGAAACTCACAATCCCTCTTCAACCTGCTTGACTGCTCCTAAATCAAAGCACCCATCCACAGATGATGCACTGTTCCTTAAACACCCTCCCTCTCTTCTGAGCATCTATATCAAGTGATTCTAAATTCACAATGATCTGCCGCTTCTTCACCTCTCTGAAGTTCGAATTCTCAACAACACCTCAACACCAATGTGCTAACTCTTCAAGAACCTAATTTCCGCAACTAAAACGCCTCATTGACATCCCGTTAAACTCTACTGCAATTCAGCCAAATAGCTAAACCATCAACCGAAAACCAACCAAGTTGTGGAATCTGGAAAACTCGCATGAACGTCCTCACAAACTCGTTTTGGCTATTGAAAGTTCCCTCCCCACTCCGACTGCCTTGCGCAGAAAGTCGGCCGTGACCAGAGAATGTTGCGTCTGCAACCAATCAACCACAACTCTCACTGGGGACCCAGCTCGCACCCTTAAGGGCCCGTCATGATGGTGCCCGCCACCTATACTGACGAGGTCTGCTGTAAATGCAATTTAATTTACAGGTAGTGTATATTTTCTGGTCGGCAAGTAGAAAGCCCAATTTTACCTGGGGAGAGGTCAAAATTGGTTTCTATTGCCTTAAGGAAAATATACACTACCTGTAAATACCCACTCAACCTCCCCTCTTGAGTCACCATCATGGCTGACATATCGTGAGGAAAAGTAGATGGCTGGCTAACGTCGTAACACCATTTATGGAGGGCCTGCGCACGCCGGACCCGCGCATGCGCAGGTGGGTGTCTGAGCTGGGTGTATCTAGAGAGTTTTAAATCCTCCAGGGTAACGAGCACTCAGGAACTGAATGCAATTTAATTTACAGGTAGTGTATATTTTCCGTAAGGCAATAGAAACCAATTTTGACCTCTTCTCAGGTAAAATTGGGCTTTTTTTATCGTTGTTTTGTCCTCTTTGATTAGTAGGCTACGAGGTGATTGTAGATGAAATTAATTTCTTTAAGCAGTCAAGGTATTTGTATTCTCCACCTTGAAGTTTTATAGAATATCTTCTTTTCATATCTTCTAGCCTCAGTTATCATGAAACTATGATCTGCTTGGCAACTTGAGAGAGTTTCTATTCTTTGAATCCATTTTCACAGTTACGAAAGTCCTTCGTAGGTACTGCTTTCACGACAGTACCGGATTCAGTGACAGAATTTATAAAATTAGAAAAGTCAAATAGTTTTCTGTCCTTCATTGCAAACTTTCTCTCTCTCTCTCTCTCTCTCTCTCTCTCTCTATATATATATATATATATATATTTATATATATTGGTGAGCTGAGTTGGCTACACAAAGTATCACCTGTACTTTCTGATATTTAGGGCGAATGTAGTCAACAAATATTTCTTCAGAAAACATGACTAAAAAGAATGTGTTCAGAAGAATCCAATTTTTGTTTGGGTTCTGCAGTTACCTAGTCATAGTAATATTTGGTATTCATCTGAAGAAAGGTAGAATTTCCTAAAAAGCATTCACAATGTCCTTAGTGTCACTTCCTGCTACATCTTAACTGTTCCAGTGTGACACGGTGTTGGTTTGTCATTATTAATTCGATAAAAAACACTTGACCACCCCCACCCAACTACCTTGAGTAGTAGAAAATATTCATGAGCCGCCTCGAATGGTCCCATATGCATCTACTTCCTCATGATTCTGCCGAGTCTTCCCCCCCCCCCTCGGTTCCTAAGTTATAACTCATTACACAAACTAAAGAGCTAAGTGAAATGTGTAGGATTGTTGTAGATATAAGCAATGTGTTGCAGTGCCCTTCCTTCCAGATCCTTCATGTTTGCTTGCTTAACGTCTCGTAAATACAAACAGCATGTCAAATCTTGTGATACTTCATGAAGTTGCAAGGAACATATTATAGGGTAAAACAGAAAGTTGTAAGCACTATATATCAGATAACACAAAAATAATCGCATCATTCTAAAACATGGATTGTGGTGGGAATATATGTCTATCTTAAAGTAAGTAGGGATCGACCGGATACCGTTTTGCCGGATCCGGGCCGGTTCCGGATAATTTGATGTCAGTGCTGGATTGGTTCCAGATCCGGGCCGGTACTGGGTAACGGGTTATAAACACACAAAAACGAAATAAAGTTGTTTATTTTTTTCCCCTTATAAGTTGCAGCTATGGTGTTAATTTTTGCTTTGTTTCACATTATTTTCTTACATTAAACACTTAGTAGTACGTGCTGTTAGCGACAAAAAGTGGCAAAACATTTCAGTTCCGGCAACGAGCTGCATATTGCACATGGAAGCTGTACACACATTGTAGTTTCCAAATCCACCGAGAGACACTCCCGGAAGTGACAACGTAATCCGTGATGACGTCATTAAAATGACCACCACGCGACGTACTAAATATCTAGTATCTCCGGAACTATTCGATCAATCCTAACGTGCGGCCTATTGTTGGAAAGATAATTTAATTTGCTAAAAGAAATACCTGAACAGTGTATGCCATAAATCTATTAGTTTCTACGTAATTTGAAGAAAACATATTATGACGTCCTCAAAATTGCCACCATGCGATATACTAAATCTCGTCTATATCTGGAACTAATAGATCAATCTTATGGTGTAACCTATCGTTGGAAAGATAATTTAAGTTGTTAAAAGAATTGCCAGAACATTGTTTGCTGTATATATATATATACAGAATTATATATACAGAAAAACATATAACGTCATAGAAATAACTACCATGCGATATACGAATCTGCGGTATTTCCGGAACGAATATATCGCTCTTATCCTGTGACCTATTGCTGGAAATATAATTTAATTTGTCAAAACAACTGCAAGGACAATGTATGCCGTAAGTCTCTTTTGTTTAATTTGAAGAAAAACAAAATCTACACATAATTATTGCCACTTTATATGTGTAATTTAAGTTGGCTTTATTCTGAGGTTTTTTTTTTTTTATCTATAATGTATTCACTTGTGCTGCACGCAATTGATAATATAGAACAGCCTTCAGTACGTTGGCGAACTCATTCCATGTAACAGGCATGTCTCATTTTTCACCAACCAGTAGGTTTGTCTTTGACAACCAGTCTCAACCTAGGACAATCAAATAATAAACAGAATAGGCTTACCCGAGTCCTCCACAAGTCTTCCTCATATGACTAAACATTCATGTGGTACAGAGTTACCAATGGTCGAAGAAAAAAACCATTGATACACCTGTGGAAATGATGGACTGGTCAGAATCCACCAGAAGCAAGGCTGACCACGAAGGTAAAGTGTTTCCTGGGTAGCCTTCCATTCCCGTCAAAACATCCATGAAGGTTTGAAAAATAAATGAACATAAATTCTGCTCCCAGTATATGATGCGAATTCCTCATCCATTTCGCCGTGCCATGAACATTATGATAAGTATTCTTACGAAGATCAATTCATCACAGACACCAGTTTAAGGCCGATCAACCGTCACAAAACTGCACATAGAAATGGCTGTAATTTCAAAGATTGATCGTGAGTTAGCAGGTAGTGGCTAGAATGAAAACTTTGTTCAAGCCTATGTTGCAAAACCGGATGGGCAGACAGCATTCTTAAGTCATCGGCGGATCGCACGTAAAACAAAGTAGGTACGCACACAATGTTAGCATCGCAGGCCATCATAATCTGCAGAATGAAGTTATCAGAATCAGGGTGATGACATGATAATTCAGGCAGCCGTTAAAGGGTAGGCAACAAAAATCAGCTGAGTTGATATTCTGGGATGGATGACAACTGCTGGTATAACGTAGCCTCTATAGACTTGCAAGTGTACTAAGAGAGGTATGAGCTGTCATATTAAACAATTACTTTCCTGTACACTACCGTGTGACTGTATAGGCCACTGCTCAAGTGACGCATTGTGAACAATACGACACAGCTTTAATAATTTACCATTTCCAAAAGAACCACATATAAAGCGGCAATAATTATGTACACGTTACCTTTTCCTTCATATTAAACAAAAACTAAATTATTTACGGGATACATTGTTCAGGCATTTTCTTTAGAAGATTAAATCTTTCCAACGATAGGTCGCAAGATAAGATTGATCAATTAGTTCCGGAGATACACGAAATTTACTATATTACATGGTCGCCTTTTTGAGGACGTCATAATGTGGTTTCCTTCAAATTACGCAGAAACTAATAGATTTACGGCATACATTGTTCCGGCATTTCTTTTAGCAAATTAAATTACCTTTTCAACGATGGTCCGCACGAAAAGATTGATCGACTAGTTCTGGAGATAATTGGGAACTAGTATATCGCACAGCAGTCGTATGTTTTTCATCAGATTAAACCCAAACTAACAGATTTATGGCATGTATTGTTCCGGAATTTCTTTTAGCAAATTAAATTATCTTTCCAACAATAGGTCGCACGATAGGATTGATCAATTAGTTCCGGAGATAAGTAGAGATTTAGTACATCACATGGTGGCCATTTTGATGACGTCATCACGGCTATATGTGTCACTTCCGGGAGTGTCTCCCGGCGGATTTATAAACTACAACATGTGAACAGCTTCCATGTACAATACGTAGCTTGTTGCCGGAACTGAAATGTTTTTCATTAACAGCATGGACTATAGAAGTCTTAGGCTATTATGAGTACCAGTATAGTATAATTGCATGTGGGCTACAGAACTGTTTTTGCAATGTTGCTAAATTCTGCAAATTTTTTTTGAAACAGTCAAACAATACACTCATTAGGTTCATCAATCAGGAAATATTTTTCTAGTTGAAGGATTTCTTATTGATTAGCCTACTACTTCATTTCGAAAAATAATTTGGCAAAATTTTGCGATATTTGTGAAACCAGAATGTAGTCTATGCATTTATTTTAGATTAAAATTATTGAATTTTGGTTGCATTAAAAAAAATCAAAATCACAACAGGTCTTTTATTTACGGTTTTTTTACGTTGGTTTCGTTCCTCTTTTTTTTTTTTGCTTTCGTTTCCATTTAAATTGCTTTCGTTCCGTTTTGTATTGCGCACAGTATAACAAAGACCGAAAGCAAAATACAAGAATGTAAGAAAAAAAAAAGGAACGAAACCAATATAAAAAAAGCTGTATTTATTTTTTTTTCATTTTATGTCGTGAACAAAACTGTCTCCACTCCTGCAACATGGAAGTCATATTTGATTTATCATGCTATTATTTCTTGCTAGCTTTTCATGCCGTCCTTAAACCACATACTTTTCGAATTTAACCCCTTGGTGTCCACACCACGATTTATTGGTACTTCAAAACCGTTTCTAACACTCCAGATGCTCCCTCGATTCAAAGTCCCGTTTGCAAAGAAAAACCTCCATTGCGTACAGCGGAGGTGTAATTCCGACTGAATTAGGTACTTTGGTACGTGTATTTTGGATTTATTAAATTTAATATGATCTTTTAATTACCTCATTGATGTTTTTGTTGACCGTGACGTCAAAATTGACGTGAAATTGCTTTTGTTTGCTAAAACTAGCCCTTGGTTCAAGCTGTTGTAACGCAACAAACGGCTGCCGTCTTGGTCGCGTTGGAAAGCTGGGATTCCCCGATTGGCACGTGATCACTCATCGCGGCGGGGGCCAGTCACAAGTGACATCACGCGAAGCGAGTCAGGGTCACAGTCATTGGAGCTAGCATGTGAGAGTCAATTGGCAGATAGCTGGCTGGGAGTGGGAGCGCGATGGCGGCCGTAAACGGATTGCTTTCACGATAGTGAATATAAATTAGGAAATAAACAACTTTAAACTACTTCTACGGTATTAAAAACTTAAAAAAAGGACTTCGGAAGTCGTAAACAGCGCTGTAATGGAAGAATGACCAAAGGACGTTATCATTTCAAGGTCTCCCATGTACTGCAACGGAAAGTGGATATTTTCGTAAGCGCATTTACGTAGTCGAACTTCACCTTTTTTTTTAGTTATGAAAACCTAATAGATTCTCCCAAGTATATTTTTGTGCAATAATTTACACTGTAATTGTTACATCTGCAATTTTTTACACCCATAGGTCGCTTAGTTATTTTACTACGATTTATTTTACTGAGGCATACAACATGTTTACAGCAACAATGTTTTGGTTGTGTTACAACCGGTATCCGGTTCAATATAATTGCCGGATCCGGATCTCGCCGGATACCGCATTACCCGCCGCCGGATCCGGATACATCCGGACTCGGTCGATCCCTAAAAGTAAGTTGTTGTTATCCCTTAAGAAATGTGTCAGGTACTTCACATGCCTTTCTGTTAACAAGTTCAGAGGTATCATTTAGCAAACTGGTTAAAAGAATATCATAAATTCACATTAAAATACACACACACACGCACACACACGACGCGTGTCGGACTTGAATAAATCTGAATGACCGAAGCGCCTCTGATGTGTAGTGGCTGATGGAAGAAAGACGAACGTGAACTTTTATGACGCACGATTTATGGCAAAAAAAACGAATGACATTTCGTCTTTCTGGCAACAGACGTCAAAGGTGAAAATGCTAGGTACGTCTTTCTGCCTGGAGAATTAAGTAAATGAGCATCAGACACGCTTTTCTGCCACCTCTGAAATTTGGTAAAAATTGAAAATAGCCAAAATACAGGTTAACCATTGCATAGAGGCCTAAAATGTGCTTATTCGTCTTATGTTAGATTCATCTTTTTTTGCCTTTGGTCGGCAGACCTTTCCGGGCATGTAACGCATGAATAATCGTAATCTTGTAAGCTCCAACACAATAATCTGGTGTTTTTGCCAGACATTTGTTTTAACCAATGCAGTGTGTTATGATCTGATTCGATAAAAAACTTAGTACCATGGATGTACGGACGTCGTTTTGCAACGGCCCAGATCAAACAAGCGCATTCTTTCTCAGTTGTACCGTAATTTTGTTTACAGGCTGTGATCTTACGGAACACATACAAACATGGGTGTTCCTCACCGTCAAAGACTTGCGAGAGGACCACGCCCATACCACGTTCGGAACAGTCACATTGTAAAATGAAGTCCGTGTGAAATCCGGTGCTCAAAGCACAGGAACTGTAACTAAGGCTTGCTTTAGTGTATCAAAGGCAGTTTGCCTTTGATTTTCAACCCATACAACAGGGTCAGATGCATCTTTCTTCAGGGAGTCTGTTAACGAGGAACAGATTTGAGAATAATGCTCGATGTAGCGCTGAATCGCCTACGAGTCCCAAAAAGGAGCGAACTTCCTTTTTCGTTTTTGCATGGCCAAAACCTTTACTTCACATGGAGTTCGAGAACCGTTTTCGACCTCGTGGCAGTTGCAGGTGGCTTTGCTGGAAGCAACCTGCAACGTTTTGACATTAACCGTAAGCCTGGCTTTCTTGACTGCAGAGAGAAATAAAAATACATTGTTGAGGTGCTGTGGCCACGTTTTGGCACCAACAGCAGTGTCGTCTTGAAAAGGAGTAACAAACTCCAACCGTACCACGTGTAACGCCATCCATCAGTTTCTGAAAACAGAATGGAGCGTTCTTCATTCCCATGTTCATCATTAATGGAGCGAATTTACCAATTGAAGTTTTAATCGTGGCAGCTTGTGAAGCTTCTGGTGTCAAGCGAACGTGCCGGAACCCACGGTTCAACTAAAAAATAGAGAACTTCCAGGGAGCTCTTCCATGTTAGGGATTGGATAATCCATCGTGACAATATAATTGTTGTGCTCTCGGTTGTCTGCTACCGGATGAGGACTAGCATTTTCGTTCTGAACGATGATCGTGGAGCTACCATGAGGAGAGTCAGTTTCGACAATAAGCCCTAAATCCAACATGAGTTTAATTTCTTTAATAATTAAATTGCATTCAAACTTTGCATCTCTGTAATGTTTACACGGCTTAGTGTTTGAATGACTAAGTACGGCCTCATGAGTTACAAGATCAGTACGTCCAGGAAGTGTCGAGAACACACCATCAACTTGGTTGAAAACATTGATCAAATCAGTTTTCTGTTCATCAATTAGATTACCAATTTTCTTAAAAAGGGCCATGGCTTTGTGACTGGAAAGGGCCATCTCCTGCCTGGCCTGTCCAAGTGAAAGCTTTGTGAATTACATTCTCCTTTACGAAGGAAATATTCAAATAAGGTTTTAAGCAAGTTTACATGGTACAGTAAAGTTCGTTTATAACGAATTTCAAGGGGGTTAGTATTTTACTTCATTATAACAAAATTCGTTAAAAACGTATAACGAATTTCCGAAATTCTCCAAAAATAATTCGTTATAGAAGAAAATGAGCCTAAGACTTGACCATTTAAGCAGTATGAACGTATATATACGTCCAAAAAAAATCATCCCAAACGCAGTAATGATGTTATACGAGTTGAAGCTTTGAAGGGAAACTGCGGGTCAAAAGCTGATATTCACTATCTGACATGTTGTGCATCGATTTATGTAAAAAAAACGTACCGATGTCGATAATTTTATAAAAAAAACACTTTAGTTGAGTGTAGACTCACTAAAAATTGCAAAAATGTCGTTCTCATTCTTTTTTTCCTAAGTTACAAAGCAGAAAATGGGTTATTTTTGATCAGCGGTAGCGGCCGAACCATTCGACTGGGTGCCGCCATCTTGGATTCGTTGGAAGGCTAGAATTCTCCTCTATCCAGGCCTCTCAACATATTTTTTCGATGGCCATTTGGCATTAGCTAATCAGGCGTATTGTAGTAGGCCGCTTCTGGCTGTTTCAAGCTAACTTTCCAAAGCAATTAAAGCTCGCGTTCCCTCATTGGCCGGTTGGCACCACGTGACCGATTTGGTGCGCTCTCATTGGCTGATGCACAATTTCAACATGAACGCCGCCTCTCGTTTCAGATTTCACGTGAGCCGTTGTGTTTTAGTTCGTCGTTGCAAATCACAAGAAAGATGATGTTTCACAGCATTAAAAAATTAATAGATTTCTATGTCTGTAAAGCAACGAGGCCAGTAGAAATTGGTTAAAACTCGATCTTTAGTTGTTGTGAGGTATGAGGTTGACTGAAGTTTGCATTTCTTTTGCCGGTAATTTTTTTGAATCGCTGTTGATTATAATGCCGAGAGTTGATTCAGCCGAGAGTTATCTCGGCTTCCCTGACTGTTGTTTCTTGTTTGGTTTGATCTTCCTTGATTGTTGTAATTTCCTTGTTGATTTCTTCGGGGAATTTGTTTCCCGTTGCTCGGTATCTGTGGTGCGAACAGTTTCTAGCTTATGTTCTTTTGTTCGACAGTCCTTGCTTAGATGATTTCTCCTGTAGCAGGTGTAGCACGAGCGTGTTTCCCTCTTTTCGGGTTGGATGGTGTCGACCCTGGTTTCGTTTAGGAAATCCATGAGTTTTAACTACTTACTATTTTATTTTTCTTCTCCTTTTCCTGTAATACTTTGACCAAATCAGCTGCTGCGACTGTGACTGATTTTTCTGAAGATGTGGCTATTAGGCTAGTACTAATGTTGGGTTTAGGAGCCGTTTTCCTTTTTAGGTGTAGTTCCTCTTCTGCCCATTCTTTTTTTTTTTTTTTGTCGATTTAGAGTAAGATGCAGCGTTTCTTCACAAGTTTTCGGACTCTTGCTAGCTAGATGTCTTTCCAATTTTTCTGGCATGGCTGATTTTATAGTTGCTGCTTAATCCTTCATCTCTACTTCTTTCTTTCTTTAAGTAATCGTTCTAAGTCGCTGTCTTTTGGCTGAACCATCATATTTCTGCATTACATCCAATCTATCAGCAAAAGATTCAATGTCTTCTTCCTCTTGCATTCTAGCTCTCTAGAATTTTATTCTAGTTATTTCTGCTGCTCCTGCGCCGAATCGCTCTACTAATGGTGCTTTAAGTGCTGGCCAACTGGGCTGCTTAGCAACGATAAGGCTGGTTGCTATGAAAAGTGCTTTGTTGGTGGCTGCTGCTATGAGCTCACTGTCCGGCAGATTAGGATCGATTTTCCTGAGGTGGTCGGCCAACAATAGGAATGTGAAGCTGTCCATTCCTCCTCCTTCCGAAAATTTAGTGAGACTTTTTTGGCCGATCCTGTGTCTTACCACATTTGTACATCAATTCTGTCATTATTTCTGTTGTTATTGCTGGGCTGCGTGGTATTACTATACCCTACTATTACTTTTAATGCGGTAACCTGTAATAATCCGTGATAAGTGGCTGCTATCTGAAGGGGTGGGGCTAAGAGCTATCTTGGGTAATTGTCGGGTGGGGGTGGAAGACAGCCGTTGTTGGTTACTTGCTTGTCCTGCTTGTGGACCTACTTCTTGCGCAATCGCGTCTGCATCAAAACGAGAAGTTCGGGTTGGTGATTGTCACTGTTGGTTCTCTACCACATTTGTATTTAAATTTACAGATGAGTGATTGCGATGTTGTGGAGAACGACTTTTTGAATATAGTAGGACGTTATTCCTGCCTGTGTTTGGGGATTCGCTACGTGATCGATCAGAAAGAGTTCTCGGGAGGGGATGCGTGAAATGCTGTCGACATCTTGATGTGTTGCAGTTGTTTGCTGGCATTACTGAGTACACCATGCTCCTCTCGTGTCACGCCTATCAAGTGGCTTTTGTGCGCACGTGCGCTCGCTGTCGCCCTTGCCGGCTTTGCGTCTGTACGTCGGCAGTGATAGGTGTATTGTCGGATTTGGTCTCTGCTAGGCGACTGAATTTCGTTAAAATCATACCGTTATTGAGCGCTTCGAACTTTTTCCTCTGTTGGGAAAACTGTGTGAAACTCTTTGGCCTCTTTGTTCAGTCAATTCGTGATGTATTACTGTTTATTGATGAGGGCGTGGCTTATAGTTTGAACGTTCAATCTGACACTATTGTAAATCTTTTGTAAATCCATGGATGGATTCCTAGAGGGGAGACCACACAAGGCTTGCTCGGTTCCAAATATGTTTATTTCATTATTTACTGTATATTATCTCCCTCTTAAATTCCCGTTAAATACACTCTTAAATTAAATGGGGAGAGGGAAAAGGATGGATCTGATTAAGGATCCTAAACACTAAACTGGACTCTAGTCCTTGGAGGAGGGAAGCTCCTTTAACTAATCTTAAGTATTGACTGGAGCTAACCCAAATTCAGTTATCTTTGTTAATGACCGGTCTAGAAAGCTCAATAACTGGAGGCCACTCCATGGAGTTCCAAAAATATAGTTAAGACTGATTTTATTCTCCAGGGCACCTCTATTTAAGGGAAGACCTGCATCCTGTTCTATCTATTGTTCTCAGGAGCTGTTCATAAATGCTGAGACTGTGGAAAATGAGCTGATTGGCTCTTTAACTAGGTAGCTGATGTGTAAGGTGAATCTGGACAGGCCAGTATCTGGATTCAGGCTGAAGTGCGGCTACTGGAGCAGTAGTGAGTGCCGTCTGCTAAAGCTTTTAGTTTATAATGATAATTATAAATTGGTCGCTGTAAGGGATTGATGTTGTTAATAAGTTAAGTATCGATGTATCGGAAACTGTGCTAATTGTGCTAATTAAAACCTATTTACAGTGATTATCTGCGACTCGTTTGACTTAATATCTGACCAATTCAAAATTTCATTTTCCAGTCCAAAAACCCACTAATGTGTTCTAAACCATTTTCGGTCTTCAGTTTCCCACTGTTCAGTTACCATAATTGCCAGGATTCGCTTGGGAAAATGGATTTTGCATTGAAAACCTGGTTTAATTCTATAAAAACAGTTAATTTTCATACTGTAAAACGCCAATTCGTCGACAAAACTGTGATAAAAATTCTGGAAAAAATTACCGCACACTTTCACAATCAAGACAACAGCTATATCTTCTTCGGGCCTGAAGGATATAGCTCGGACTTTCTACATTTTCCACTCCAGTTCGACGAACTAGCACATTTCTAATTGACTGCAAGCTGGCGGTCTCAGCTTCCACAACCTTCTGGTGGCGGTATGAGATGTGAATACATGAGTGAAGGAAGGAGAGTAGAGGGCTGTAATGTTGTGAATTTCAACCTCACAAGCTCGTTCCTGTAACTGTTACCTGTAGTCCGAAAAAATTGCGCTGCTTAAGAGACTGGTGTAAAAACAAAAACCGTTAGACTAATCTTTATCCATGACCTGCACATGTTTCCGTGTAGATTTTGGAGAAAATCACAGAATTAGACACTGAAACAAGAAACGACTGCAAAATTCTTATTAGAACGACTGAAAGATGATCCTGAGTTGGAAGCACTTATTATTTTCACTGATGAGGCCCACTGTACTGTAAGTGGGTATGTCAACTGACAAACAATGCAATATTGGGGCTAAGAAAATCCACATCAGTATGTTGAACAACCTCATTATCCGAAAAGGTTTAAGCATGGTACGACAAGTTCAGGAATAATAGGCCCTTTTTGGTTTGATGAAACTGTAAATCAAGTAAATTACCGGCAAATGCTTCATTTCACTCCACACTGTTAACATTGGTTACCAAGAAGCCCTCACCTCAATCCCTGTAATGACTATTTGTGGGAATATAATAAAGGTCATGTGGTACCATCCCAAACCAATCGCTACAAACGAACAAAGGCCAACATTCAATACAAAATCAACCAAATCACGGTTGTACTGTAACATCGCAAAAGGTGATGGTTAATTACCCAAGTTAAGTAAGTGTTGCAGACAACATGGTGACCATCTGGAGCGTGTTTTAATTTGCAATCAGCATAGGCGTTTGTGGATAATATACTTTAACTATACTGTAGCTATTTTGTATTGTAATCCATATATTATTATAGGTTGTGAAAAGAGGATTAACGCTATGCCAGAAAAGAAACAACCAAAAACAATGATTGGTTTAGCAAGTTTTCGGTAGTATAATATGCTTACAGAGAACGTCCACTACCTTCATCAGGCAAAAAGTGTACGAGCACGCACAAAAATACGACTACATGCTAGAGTTTATGTTTGAATTTCGCCGCCGTTGGCCGTTTGGATGGTGCTGCCATCTCGTGCTGCAAACTCGTGCTGCTCATTCGTTGTTGTAGGAGTCAGCAGTTTGTGCCATTTCTTGGAGAGGCTTGCTGTCAGTTCTGGTGTATTGATTTTCTGGATATTTTTATGTGCTGGTTCCTGTAAATTCATGAGTGGTCTTCTTTTAGACTGGAATAGTTGAATGGCCATGCATTCTAGGGCTTGGAGGTGTGCGTCACTGGAGGTGTTAGATGTGAGGAGCACGTGTGTATTGTTCCAGGCGATGTCGTGCTGGAACTTGACGTGATGCATGGCGACCCCATTTTGTGTGTCTTTTTGATGGCGGCGAAATTCAAACATAAACTCTAGCATGTAGTCGTATTTTTGTGCGTGCTCGTACACTTTTTGCCTGATGAAGGTAGTGGATGTTCTCTGTAAGCATATTATACTACCGAAAATTCGCTAAACCAATCATTGTTTTTGGTTGTTTCTTTTCTAGCATAGCGTTAATCCTCTTTTCACGATTTCTTTAGCCAGAGTTAAATGAGCCTGTCGGCTTTCAAATTATTATAGATTACCTATAACAGCAAGATTGGTACGTCTTATACGGTATGTGTCTTACTGCATGTTCTTAAACTCTTGCAATGTAACAACTGGTAGCTGAAAGTGTACCTATTAGTTGGTAAAGCTACAACGTCAAGCATTCTCTGAACAGAGAATTAGAGAAGCATTATTTTGAAAACATGGAAATTTTTGGTTTATTGTATAAAATGGTGTGTGCAATGCATCTCCGTCATTCTTCTTGCTTTTAAGTGTTCATAAAAATGCCAAGGATCGTTGTTTACAAGTAAAAATGGGTGAAATTGTTCCTAATGCCTCAGTGATTTGGTTTGAAAGACGGTACCCGATTTGAATACCAGCTGTAAGTCATCCCCCCGCCCATCCTTTTTATGGCGTGTTACTATTTTTGTGCCAATTTATTTACTGATAGAAGGAATGATTTATTAAATTGTTGCACCAATTGTTTCTATTTATACTTCGCCTACAATTTATACTTGGTTTGCAGCTACTTCCGTGCCTTGAAACCCTCGTTACTCAGCTAGTTTCCTTAATGGAGGACGACTCTCGCACCACTCGCCTAATCTCATGCCGAGTTCTGCAAAAAATCTTTGAAGTTGGCGGCTGCCACTTGGAACAGCATAGGCTGTACAATTTGTATCCTGAGTTGATAAAACGAATGGACGATGCCAGTGATGAGATTCGGTTCGTTGCAACCCTAGTCTTCCGCTCCTACTTTGAGTGCTTTCAAGGCCAATATCAGGTGTCGCAGTATCGTGGTCATCTAGAGGATATTTTGGATGGACTTCTAGTGCATTTGGATGATCCGGATCCAAAATTGCAGGAAGCTGTCTTTGGTGAGTGTTGTGACCAATGACATTATCTCTATTGGTGTTTGGGCACCAGCACCTAATGTTTGTTTTAACCTTATAATGCTGACTAAAATGTGTTAAAGGGCAATAAGGTGATTTACACAGTTTATTAGAATAACGGACCTGTTTTTAGTTCTCTAAATAAGCACAATTTAAATCCATTGTACATCTTTTTTTTGTGTAATAAAAGAATTTGAGATTTACCTATATTACATAGTACCACTTTTTGCTATTACATGACATTATTATCAAAGTGTGTTAACTGATTTATGAATATGGATATGGATATGAAAAAAAACCTGGCAGTAAGCAGAAAGAGCTGTTGACACCAGGGTACCCACGAAGCTACCAGTTTTTATAACTGTAGTTTTTTCTGTAGAACCGATGTTGCTTCGATGGTGTGTTGATGCAGTTTGTTCCAGGAGTTAACCGCACGGAAAGGAATTGTGTTTTGGCGAAGGGACGTATTGCATCTCTTCTTAAAGAGTTTTGCCCCACTGTTCCAAGTGGCAGAGCTTGCAGAGAGGGTGAACCATTCCTTGGCTGTAGGATCTTCACCATTGAGGATCTTGTAAGTGAAAATCAGATCACCTTTGATACGACGGTAATTTAGTGTTGGGAGCTTGAGGGCAGCAAGCCGGTCGGGGTAGGCGTGTTTTTGAGTCCCATAACAAGTTTAGTGGCACGTCTCTGGACACATTCCAGCTTGTCACGGTCTTCTTCAAAACGAACCCACCATGCTTGGCCTGCATACTCCAGAATGCTGCGAACTTTGCTGCGGTACAGCATGAGGAAGGTCTTCCTTCGGAGGGTTGAGAAGGTGGTCCGGATGATGGCGAGGGCCCCAAAAGCCTTAGCCACGGCAGCCTGAATGTGAATGTGTGTATTTAACTTGTACGAAACGTACAAACGAAGAATCGAAGAAACGTCTGATCAAAAAAGGCAAAAGTATAACATCTAAAAAATGAAGAGTTCTTTAAATTGCAGGTAGGTTAATAGTAACACTTTGCGAACAGCAGCATCTAGTGCCAAGACGTGGTAGGTACTAAAATTAGGAAATCTCAAATTATTAAAAGGCCTAATATTGTAATGAACTAGAGTAAATCACCTTACTTGCCCTTTGCAGGCCAGGAAGAAGAGAGGAACCACCTTTACCCTGTCCTGAGCTGCAGAGGGACTTGCTTGATTTGGATTTGATATCCGATATCTGAAGGTGTCGTTCCTTTTCGTCAGGGTACATGATGGTACTAAGAGGGGATTCTCGTATTGGGAAATAATTTTCTGTTGTTAAACCTGAATGGGTTCTGTTTTTTTTTTAAACTTGAAACCTGATTTTTTTGTATTTAGTTAATTAATTTAGGTAAAGCTTCAGTCTACCAAATTTCATTAAGACCGTTCTGAAAATTTTCCAGATGTGCGTACAAACGAACTAACAGAACAACATTGATAGGTACTTCTCATTTTGCGAAATCTACCAAATTAAAAACCTAATGTCATTCATTTGATCTTTCCAAAGGTGTTTAGTGCACATTTTTCCAGGTTATCTTGCAGATTGCCATGTGGTGCAAAGTATAAGCTGAATACCGAAAATGAAAAAGTGCATGATTAAATCTTATTTAATTAAAACACCAGTAAGCTATTTGTCCATCAATTTCTACTTACAATGTATTTACAATTGGTTTATACTGTGCCCTGTGTTGCATGACTCATAGTCAACACTTAACATGTGCAATATTGTGCTTACAGAACTGCTTCGGGATGTTGCTGAGGTTAGAAGTATGAATGATGCGGGAATGGCATAATTCACTATCTTCAATCTGGTCCATATTGATCCAAAAAACGTTAGTGTTATATATTGTAGGATTTTTAATAGACCAGACCAAAATGAAACTCTGTTGCTAGCTAAAGCAAGAATGGTGACCACATTACCTTTTTTTCCTTCCGTCCTAACAGATTGAGAAAAAGATACTTTTCTAGTATGCATAAGACACACTATACATTGTATTAAACGGCGATTGTCGTAAAGCAGTTTATTTGGCTACAATGGGGGTGGGGGGGGGGGGGCATTAAATAGATGTAAGTCAAACATAATTCACAGTTAAATTTCTAACCACAGAAACCTTCTTAACTAAAGGAGTGGAGCATGCGTTGCATGCTGAAACGCAGTGTGAACTTGACATAATTTTCTGTCCAGGCCTGGAAGTTGGTATGGGTACTTTCTGGACAGAAAATGATGCCAACTTCACAGGAGATCCCGATTGTAAAACGCGTTGGCTAAAAAGTTTATTTTGTTAAACGTATGAAGATTTTTAGGTGATATGCTGCAATAAAATGATTTTGGAACAAAATTAATTTGTGTGTCGAGGAGGAACACAGCAAAGTCGTCTCTGACAGACGTACCCCACAAATGCAAGAAAACACATCAGATAAATTTTCAGCCGCTTTATTTCGGCCTTGATCACAAATAGGAAAAAAAAGGATAAAAACGCGAGCGAAAGCTCGAGTTAAAAACAGGGGGTCGCCATCTTGAAGATGGCGACCCCCTGTTTTTAACTCGAGCTTTAAATACCATGTTAGGAAGATTAGAGGATACAATTGGTGCTTCCCTGTAAGGCTTTTCTGCAGGGAAGATGGCGCTGTGATAACCGTGTTAACTAGGGCCACCACAATTACATTTTGACATACAGGAGCGAAGCTTGAGGTCATCCTGTTATGGCTTTATATTATGCTAATCTACTGAATTGTGTATTATCATTTCAAGACCTTATTGTTAAGAGTTATTTATGACCTTATTAAATATGTCTTTCTTTTTTTTTTTGAAAGCCGACAGGCTCATTTCAGTCTGGCTAAAGAAATCGTGAAAAGAGGATTAACGCTATGCCAGAAAAACAACCAAAAACAATGATTGGTTTAGCGAATTTTCGGTAGTATGATAAATATGTCTTATTCAAGTTATTAATAAGCAATGAGTAACTACCTTAGATCTACATCACTGTTATTATTTTATTCCCTTACGCCTCAGTTAAACTTTAGTCTATGTCTTATAGGCTATAGGCTAGTGAGAGGCTTGGAGTTTCCCAGGTTGTGATTCTGTGCTTGAGAGTCATGTGATAACTAGGAAGTCGCATGCTTTAAGGAAGGCATGAGATTACTAGTAAGAGGGAACGTAACTCTGGCCATTGTATTCCTATTAGTACAGGTAAAACTCGCTATAACGAAATTGGTTGTTACGAAATATCGGTTATAACTAATTTCTTTAATGTCTACGAAATGTCTGCAATCTATTTAACGTTAATTAAAACGACTATAACGAATTACTTTTCTTCAAAATATCGTTTATAACGAAACATACGAGGCATAATTTTCCAAAATTTTGCTAGTTAAATTCTTGTTTTCTTAATTTTTTTTGAAAAACTTAACGTTTTTTTATGACCGTTGACTAGCGGCCGTGCTAAAAAAAAAGTTTTCAAAGCCAACTCTGCGCTGCCAGCTCGCTTCAGCTGTCCCGTTGCTCTAACCACGATCTATTTTTAGATCACTCACGGGCAGCCTTCTTTCTCTCTCCCTCTATCCTGCTCTCTATGCATGATGCTTGTCAGTGAGTCAGTCAAAGGTCAATCAACCTGCCGATAGCTTTGGCTCCTTCCTCCATCTTTTTGGGAATTTCTACGAGGGAAAAATGGCTAGTGCAAAAAAAAAAGACAGTGTTTTACCATTGAAAAGAAAGTGAAGATAATTAATGCCGTTGCAGCTGGAAGAAAGAAGAAAGATGTAGCGGAGGATTTTAAAATCTCGTGCAGCACACTCAGCACAATTTTAAAGGACAAGGAGAAAATATTGGAAAGTTTCAACAAAAACGTTTGCGGCAAGACAGAAAAAATGAGGCAGCCAACCTATCCTGATGTAGAAGCTTCTCCTATACGAGAAACGTGTCCATAACGGGAGCTTTGCTACAAGAAAAAGCAAATCAGTTTGCAGCAGTGATTGGCCACACGGACTTTAAAGCAAGCGTTGGCTGGATAGGACGATTTAATCAACGACACAACATCGTTTGTTACGCCGCTAGTGGGGAATCGGCTCCGTAAACGTAGAAACGATCGAAGCGTGGATGAAAAAAAATAAAAGAAATTGATTTGTAGGAACCCCGTGACATTTTTAATGCCGACGAAACTGGGCTGTATTTCAAGGCTGGACCAAAAAATACCTTGGAAATTAAAGGAAAGGTTTGCCATGGAGCAAAACAGAGTAAAGAACAGATTACCCTGATCGTAACAGCATACATGGACGAGTCAGAAAAAAGAAGACTGTTGGTTATCGGAAAATCGGCCAAACCTCGCTGCTTCAAAGGAAGGAACATGCTGCCTGTCGATTACCGTGCGAGTGCAAATGCTTGGATGACGTCAGTTATATTCGAAGAATGGCTAATAAACTTTGATAAAGACATGGCAAAACAAAAACGTAAAGTGCTTTTGTTAGTAGACAACTGCTCTGCCCACAATGTTGATGTACCGCCCAACACAACCGCCAAGTTGCAGCCAATAGACCAAGGAGTAATTTACTCCTTAAAAGCAAATTACAAGCGACGTATTTTACGTCTAATGGTGTTCTATCTGGACAGAAAAGAAGACATAAAAATTGATCTCCTAAATGCGATTCACATGATTTACAGAGCTTGGAACGAGGTGAAAACGACAGTGATTCAAAACTGCTACCGTAAGGCGGCTTCGTGCACGACGATAGGCCTAACGCTGGTGATGATAGGCCTAATGTGGTGGGCGACGCGTCTACTGGTACTGCTGACGATGTTTTCTTTCCAATGGAAGAAGACAACGAATTGTGGAAAGTAGTGGGACCACCAAATATAACGTTCCAAGAATATATAACTGCAGATGACGATTTGCAGCTGGCTCCGGAATTAACACCAGAAGAAATAGTGGAAATGGTGGTCAACAACGGCAACGCTAATGAAAGTAGTGATGACGACGATGTAAACGTGGACCGCCGAAAAACACTCGTTTTTCCAAACGAGAAAATTTTTTTCTTTGAGCGTCCAAATGCCTCGATTGTGTAAATCTCGCCGTTTTTTTAATAATGGACAGAATCGGTCAAACTCTTCACCATTTAATAGCCTACAATAATACCTACTTCTTGCTGGGGATGCCCAAATTCAACAATTCATTCTAGAAGATCCACAATCAACAATTGAAAATCATCTTAAACCAACCACAGCGCTCCTTCGTCATGGCTGCCATTATTGTAAATTTGTACTTTGTATTCTCGATTTTCATGACTTTTATTTTAGAGAAAAAAGCCCAAAGAAATTAGCTTTATGTTTAATAGGAGGGGCTTCCTCTACGAAGGTACTTAACCTCATATTTAATTGTACAGACAACTTTGTAAGTGTGATATTTTTTATGTTGAACTGCAGCAACTTCTATGAAAAATTTCCACAGTGATCGTCACCTGTCTTTTAACTTTAAAGTTAATTATGCAACTTAAACTTAAATGCGTTATAGCATTCACTAAACTAGTCTATTTATCCTTTTCATATTTTATTGATTATCTTTTGCCCCCAAAACGCTACCATTAGTCCGACGTAATTCGACATCGGCAATCACCGGACACAAGTTTTTGTGTATATATGTATTGCTTTAATTCTCTAACCCGACTGGACCCATCCGAATGTTACTTTTAGCTTATCCTACTATTAAAACCAAAAGATACTTTAAAAGATCTGTTCCCAAAGCAATCCGAAAGTCCCAACTGTGCTTAAAACTTCGAACCCCCCCCACCGCCAAAAACTAGTTGTGGTGTATAACACTGCAGTTTTCAGTTAAAGCTTGTAAAATTTAATAGTAATACTTTATGTATTACCCAAACCCAAGTACTAAGCTTTAACCAGAGCCTATTCACGATGTGCATTTGTAAATATTCAATCAATAATCAATTTCCCAATACAAAGGCCTTTCACAAAGTTCAAGAGTTGAAAACTCAATTGGGTCCATCTCTAACCACTCCCTACTCCTTCAAACGGCTCTGCACCAAGTCCCTTTGTCCAACCAACTTCTCCTCCCACTTTCCATTGTTCTCCTGGCCCTCAGCCAATCAGACCCCCGCAGCTCTCCTCGGCGTCCACGCCTTGGTCCAGAAAATCAGCTGCTCCAGCATAAAAAGCCCCAGTTGCCCTTCTACTACAGCTCAGTCAGAACAGCTCACAGATCTCTGAAGCTAGAAGGGTCACGCCGGTCGGGAGTGGAGATGTCACGTCCATAGTTGCCATGCCGGGCAAAATGTTAGTGGTTGTAAGTAACTAGTTTGACTTTAGAAGTTTATCTTTAGGACCCCCCAATTCTAAATTCATAGTCTAAATTAAATTAACCTCTAGCTTAGAGTCTTTATGGTTGGTAAGCCTTATCGGCATTTCTGGTCTTTACCACCATAATGTTAGCGTAGGCATCTCTTCCTAAAAAGCCAGTTTCATTCTTTGTTTGTTTCTTAAATGTAAACAAAGGGACGGTTTGATCCTCGCGAGGAAAAATAACTGTGGGACGACTTGAAAACTGCAGTTGTCAAATATAGTTGTAACTTAGCGGACGCGGTTCAGCTTGCTGGGTATTCCTGGATAGGAACCTAAGATCGAAATGCTTTTTCTTGTCTAAATTAAGTGTTTAAGAATCAACTTTGTTGTTCTTTTTGAAAAAAGTGAATTTCTAATGTAAATTCTGTTAAATTGTTTTTGCCAAACTTGTCAAAAGCTGAACTAGTGAACTAAATGTATAAGTGTTATTTTTTATTATTATGATGTTTTAAAATAAAAGCCAAGAGGTTTTAAACCTTAGGTTCGTTCCCTAGTAAGATTAATTGTTTTTAAGTGTAAACTATTATGTAGCCCTTTTAGCTTTTATACTTCGTTTAAACAGTTAAATAATCCACCGTTGGTGGCAGTGTAATTACCGGTAGCATTAAGGTTAGGACTAGAATAGGACACCGATGCTCCATCCCCCAAGCCGGGACTGTAGCCCATGCTGTGTTATTAGACTTAAAAAGTCGTAAATACCACAAAATCTGATGCTAAGAAATACTAGTCAACCAAGGATGTCGGGGCGATACAAGCACCTCAGACGTCGTGGCGTCCACCGCTACAACTTGGTGGCAGTGGTGGGATCAACAGGTGCTGTTCCCGACAAGTGCTTCCCCCCTGCCATTCTACCATGCCAAGTTTCTAGAAGGATGCAAGCCACTTCCAACTAGATGTCTGTGGTCCCGTCACAAAGGCTACGAAGCAGATGCCAGTGATCCCGTAATCTAAGATCACGAAGCTGAAGTCGCCCCACCGTTAAAAATGGGGCAAAACGCCGCCCAGCAGCCACAACAACTGCCGGCACCAGGAAGCAGAAACTACCGCTTCAGTATCCAGTGATGTCCGCCCAACGTGAGACGTCCCAGTAACCCCAGTTTGAGTGAGGAGGATCGGCCCAGCAGGGAACCTGAGCTCCGTCACTTCGACAAGGTGGATTTTGTGTACGTTAACCAAGGTCCCAGTGGATTAGACCGCCGGAGACGATATACTGCCAAAAATCAGTGCCGGACTTCCCGTACTACGGTGGAACAGGAAGGACACAGCGATTTTGTGTAAAAGGGTGAGTGTGCATAGGATATGCTTGAAGGCCGCCAAGCCGAGTATTGTAGTTAAAAACATTTATGTATTTTAGCTATTCACATACCAGAGTGCTAGGGGTCCTTGAAAGTGTATTTTTTTATGTATAAACTTGCTGGATTTGGTAGAGAAGTTTTTTAAATAATTCGCTCTGTCCAAAATTAATGTTCAAATTAACATGCGGCTGCATTTAATTTTGGTTTAACTATAAAAACTTTATTTGAACCCGTTGAACGTTAAAAGTAAAAATGTGTGAAAACATGGATCTTGACGAAATAATCAAGGATATTCAGTATAAGAACCTTAAGAAGGCCAGTACTAAGTTAGGCCTTACTGTAAAAGAAACTAGGCATGAAACAGTCACGGTACTGAAAAATGCTCTTGAAGAAAACCGTTTAGACTTACATAATCTTTACGACGAACTAGCAAGTGCTATTGAAAAACGAGAAGCTGCTATTCTAGCCAAAAAAGAACTTGCAGTTAAAGAAAGTGAGCTTTTTCTCAAAGCGGAGGAGCTTAAGTTAAGGGCCTTAGAAGTATCGGAAGGTGATAAAAAACGCACCCATGAACTAGCCATTAAGGACCAAGAGGCCCAAATTACCGAACGTCTGAGTGCTATGGAATTAGCGAAACTCAACAAACAGCTACAAGCTACAAATGTTAATCTTAACGCTGCTCCAAACGGAGCTAACGGTGCTCCCCCAGCTCAACCAAATCCAGTAAAACAGGGTAAAGTTGCTGATGTTGTTCGATTGATGAATAAGTTGACGCCCAAAACAGAAAGTAATAGTTTCTTAAAAATATTTGAGAGAATTATGGTTAGCCAGAAAATTCCCAGGGACCAATGGACAACAGCTTTGTTACCGTTAATGGGAGGAGTTTTAGTCTAAGTTTGCGACCAGCTTTCCGACACGGAAATGCTTGACTGTTGTAACGGCGGACGCTACGACGGCTTAGGTGCTTGTAACGCCCCCGGTTTCCCTGGTGTACGTGGAGTATCAGCTTGAGGTTTAACGGTGTTTACGACGACTTTTTACGTTCATTAACACAGCATGGGCACTGTTCCAGCATGGGGGATGGAGCGCCGGTCCTAATTAAAGGAGCCTAACCTTAAACTGCCAGTATCGCTGCCACCAACGGTGGATTTAACTGTTTAACTAGCTAAAATTGAATGATGGGCTACATATTTATATTTTGCACTAAAAGACAATTAATCAATCTAGCAAACGACTGAAGCTTAAAACTCCTGGTTTTATTTTTGCAACAGAGAATGAAAACAACAATTTACATTATAGTTTGCTTCTAAAAGCTTTTGAATACCAATGATTTAAAAGCAACAAGTTTGAATTTACAAAGTAGCAATTCACAATTCAGACTAACAACGCTTGTGTTTGAATAAAAGTTTAAATTTTCACATTAGAAAAAGTAATACTAGGTGCTCCCGGAGACACCAGCAAGACTTGACAGCCGCAACTGATAGTAGTCTCTCTGACAGTATGTTTCTACATGATCAACCGTCCACAGTTATGTTTCTAAGTTTTCCAAGTACAAAAGATCAATCTCCCTTAGTTCCCGCAGAAACTGTTCTAAGAAATAAAAAGCCCGGCAATTTTATACTTAGGCATCAGTGTGTTTCCTTTGACTTCCACAAAGATCAAACCGTCAATTAGTGTAAGTTAAAAATCCATTTAAAATAAACTGGAAAAGTTGGTTTTTAGTAAGAGAACCACTCTGACGTTATGGGGAGAGAGAACCTAAGATGCCGCTACAGGCGTCTCCACCATAAATTTCTTCCAGCTAGAAAGTTAAAGTTTACAATTAAACTAAAATTTAGAATATGGGGGTCCTAAACTGAACTTGCAAAAGCTAAACTATAACATACGAACCACTATCTTTGGGCATGGCGTCTCCACTCCCGACTGGCGTGACCCTTCTCTAGCTTGAGATCTGTGAGCTGTGCTAACGATTGCGTTCTGGGGCTGGGGTTTTATACACATAACCGGTAGTTCGCGCGGACGGGCAGGAGAGCTGCGGGTCTGATTGGCTGAGGGCCTTGAGAACAATGGAAAGTGGGAGGAAAAGTCGGATGAACAAAGAGACTGGGTGTAGAGCCGTTTGAAGGAGTAAGGACATGTAAAGATGGGCCTGTTTTGAGTTTTACTCAATTGAACATTGGGAAATAGGCCTTTACTTTGAATTATTGACTATGGAATGAATATTTACATGTTTGCAACGTGAATAGGCTCTTGTTAAAGCTTAATACTTGGCTTTGGGTAATGCAGAGAGCATTACTATTAAATTTTATAAGCTTTAACTGTAAACTGCAGTGTTATACACCACAACTAGTTTTGGCTGGGGAGGGGGGGCAAACAGGGAAATTCGAAGTTTTTGCACAGTTTGACTTTCGGATTGGGTTTGAACAGATCTTTTATAAATATCTTTTGTTTTTTAATAGTAGATCAAGCTATCAGTGTTTGAAAGGTCTCAGTCGGGTCCAGAAGAGAACTAAAACAAACATATATACATTGAAAATTCGTGTCCGGTAGAATGCCAGGTCGAATTACGTTGGACATATGGTAGCGTTTCTGGGGGCAAAAGAATATAATAAAAGGATAAATGCGGTTAAATAAACTAGTTTAGTTGGAAGCTATAACGCATTAAGTAACTGGGAACGTTTTAACGTTTAATTTGGAACTTAAAATTGATCGTTGTGGAAATTTTTCATATGGATTGCGGCCGACAAACACAATAAAAAATATCACACTTCAAATGGTTGTCTGTACATAAAATCGAGGTTTAGTACCTTCGCAGAGGAAGCTCCTCCTAAAATGCACTAAGCTAGTGTGTTCGGGCTTTTTGCCCTAAAAGGAAAAGGATAAAATAAAAATACATGAATACAAGTTTCAATAATGGCGGCCATGATGGAGCGCAGTGGTTGATGTTTAGTGATCTTCAAACGTAGATTAAAGGTTCTTCCTGATGGAAAGTCCGGATTTGGGCTTCCCCAAGAGGCTTGTGTTTGGACAGGCTATTGATGTTCAAAATTTGGGCCGATTTGGTCCACTATTGCAAAAACGGTGAGATTGTCACAATCGAGGCATTTTGGGTGCTCCAAAGAAAAAATGTTAAATTTTTGAAAAACTAGCGTTTTTCGGTGGCGCTCGTTTACGCGCCCCCAAACGCCGGATTTTATTCGGGGTTCCTAAGAACGCGGAATAAAAGCTAGAATATAAGGGTTAGTGCACACAAGACATGCAATACACACAAGACCGCCAAATTAAGCAAAAATTGACATGAAATAATACACACTGTTTACATAAATGTTGACTTTGACATTTTTGTATTTTTGGGGGACCAACAAAATAATGTTTTTGCAGCCATTAACTAAATACTGTCCGCGCTGCCTAGTGCAGGAATATCGTAAAATATTTGAATATGGGGCAAAAAGACATTTATCAAGAAACACACTAGTTTTAAAGTAAAAGTACAAAGTTTAAGTTTGTTGTTTCGTTATAACAAATGAGGCCATCTACTGCTCTGGTAACATGTCCCGTACGGATTCTGCCTCTGCTCAAGTCTAGTCATTTTTTTTTATCTGGGATGACTGCGAAATTAACCCTCCGCCGCATTTCAATAAACCTAGCCGCTGCGATAGGGATCGGAGAATCGAATACTATGGGTACGCATAAAATGACCGGCTCTATTTATTGCTAAACTACTCCCACTGGGATGGTTTGAGGTTACCAAACAACTTGTTTACATATGCAATTTGACACTGAAGGGTTTTGAGATAAGACCCATAACTTAAATATAACAATACAATCGCTGTGAGGGTTTGGGGATAAAAACCAACAACCTTCTAATGACAGAGTTGACCTTTCGCCCCCAGAGGTAAGACGGACTGTTTTTTATAACGAAAACCATTTCGTTTAAAACTTAAAGAAGAGCCAACCGGGGACAGATTGTAGCTCCCGTAGAATATTCCTAATGAATATTTAATTAGTGTCGTTACAATCTTTGTCAATATTCTCCCACAAAGGGAGACGTTGATAGTTACAAAAAGAGTAAAACATAGGCACTTAAAATTTAGGTGTGAAGGCCATAACGGGAATTAACTGGGAGTTGCTTCAGGATGAGCTCCCAACTGACCAAAATGACAAAATTAAAAATGCAGGTAAAAATAATTTTCAGTCAATTTGTACTGAAATGAACTGTTTAACAATTAAATGTTTAACGAAAATGCTGGCTTGATGCAGCAACATTCACGAAATGCTTTCCAGGTTTGTCCAATAGACTCTGAAGTTTTAAGATTTAAAATTCAGTAAATACATTATTTTTAGGTTTGGTTGCTCCTAGATGGAGCCACGGTTGTAGTGACAAACTACTCATTATTTAAAGAAAACATGAACTGGAAATTTACTTTGTTATATTTCCGGTTTACTTATAACAAGAAAAAAAAGTATATAACAAGAAAAAAACTTATAACAACTTATACGTAAAAGTTATAAGTTATAAAAACTTATAACAAGAAAAAAAAAATTTAGAGGGAAACTATATTAGGTTAGGTATTAAACCTCCGTTTTATTGGAAACACCTACTCAGTGCTAGAGCCATAATAAATGCATTTATTTCCACCCTAGACTGGTATAGAATTAACACTAAAACATCGGTCCTACTTTTAACAAAAAAAAAGGACTGGGAAAAAACTATGTTTAATTTTTTTTATTTGCTTAACATGCTGGTTTTAATTTAGATTAAAATCCGCCAATTTAACTTTAAAAAACTCTGGGAAAAAATCAAAGCGTGTAGGGGGAACATTTTTAATGCCGACCTTTAAATTACCTGTTTCCAACTTAAGATTGGGGGAAGTTAACTCGGGTAACTTAAGCCATTCGTCAAAGCTGAACTCGCTAATTCTGGGTTTTTCTGGCATGACTAAACTTTTGTTTATATCACTAGCTTACAAACTTCGTTTTATTTTGCCTTTAGGAGGCAGGTTCAACGCATTTTTCGTTGCTTGTTTACACCGAGAGGATGGCGAGAGTCCATCCACTGGTCAAGGGAGGGGACTTGGGACTCATTATCTCGTAATGGTTTAACTTCCGACATTTTCAGCAGACCCCTTTCGTCTGCGCTTAAGGACTTAACGACGATAGGCCAAAGCACTGTGGGGGTTTGGGGTTTGACCAATATCGCGGTGCTGGTTTGTTTACGGTGGCTCTTACGTTTCTTTGATTGACGTGGGCCGTGTCTGACGGGGGCGTAGCCACCTCAGATGGCAGAGAAGAAAAATCACGGGGCGGGGCGGTTACGGGTCTGCGTAGTAGGCTTAATGATTCTAATCCTGGCACGCCCAAAACGACATCGTAGACCGAATTGTTGACCGGTGTAATGCATGCTACTGATTTTAACACTGTGCCATCATCTAACCTTAGGCTTAGATTTACCTGATCTAATGTAAACACTTGTCTACGCAAGGCAGTTTGACATTTAATTCTTCGTTTTAAACGTGGCCAATTCCTAGTGAGCTTGGCGCTAACTAGCAAAACTGTGCTTCCGGAGTCGCATAAAATATTAATTTTATTTTTCCCTATGCTACCGGACAGCGTACTAGCCTTAAGAATTTCACTGGCATTTTTACCAACTGGGAAACATGCGTTTGCTTGCTCGGGGCCTGTTTTATTAAGTTCGGGGCACCGATTACGTAGATGCGAAAACGATCCGCATTCAAAGCACGATCTAGCATTAGATTTTGCGTTTTCGTTACTAGAAGTTTTAACAGTATTAGCATTTGAGCTAGTGTGACTGCCTTCGTTACTATCAGTCCCAGCTAGGTTAGCTGATAGATTTTGGTTAGGTTTATTCTGTTTAGAAGAAACTTTGACGGCCTGACTTGGCTGATTTGTAACTACACGGGCGGCAGTTATGGTAGCAATTGTTTATTGCGGGTTGTGAATTCGTCACAAAGTTGAGCTGCTTCAGCCAACGTCCCTAACTTAATTTGATCAGGGATCCACTTTCTGAGTTGGGTAGGGCAAGATTTATAAAATTGCTCTAAAAGCATTAGATTGACAAGTTTGTTGTAATCTCCATTAACTTTAGCTAAAGCTAACCAACGAGTGAATAACGTTTCTAATTCAAACGCGTAGTCGTAAAATTGCTGGTCTACTTCTTTCTCGAGAGAACGAAACTGTGTTTGAACTGACTCTTTTGTCTGGACAAAACGGGCGAGCAATTTATTTTTAACTAATTCATAGTCTTGCATTTCAGCGTCTGTTAGCTGATCACAAACTTTAATCAAAACGTCACCAACGAGGGGTTGAAGACCCGTGACCCATTGGTCTTTAGGAATCTTTTGACTAGTCATTATTCGTTCAAAAATCTTAAGAAAACTGTTGATTTCATTTTTTGGTGTCCACTCGTTGACGAGACGATCTAGGTCCGCAACTCTACCATGTTTAGGAACTGGATTTGGGGGAGTGGGGGAGCGCTGTTAGCTCCATTTGGAGCGGGGTTAAGATTTATCGTAGCAGCATTTAGCTTAGCTAGTTCTAGCTGCTTATCTAACTTGGCTAGTTCCATAGCGCTAGCACGATCGTTAATTTGGGCTTCTTGATCCCTTTCTGGGGCTTTAAGAGCTGCTTCCCTATTTTTAAGGGTTAATTCATGAGTCCGGCGTTTTTCGGCATCCGCCACCTCAAGAGGCTCTCAACTTTAATTCTTCTGCTTTCAGAAAAGGTTCATTCTCCTTAACGGCTAATTCTTTTTTTGTTAAAAGGATAGCTTCTCTCTTTTCAATAGCGCCTGCTAGTGCATCAGAGAGTTCCTCTAAATCCAATTTACCGTCTTCGAGGGCTGCTCCTAAGATTGTCTGGGATTGTGTTCTAGATTCACTTACTGTGAAACCTAAGTTTAAACAAGCTTTCTTTAAATCCTTGTTTTGTAAATCACGGATGATTTCTTCTAACTCTTCCATCTCGGACATTTTGAGTCTTAATGGTTAACGTGGTTTCAAAATAAAGCTTTTATAAAAGAAACAAAAATTAGAAGCAGCCGCTTTAAAATTTAACGTTACTTTTGAGCAGAGCGAATTACTAAAAAAACTTCTCTCCCAAATCCAGTAAGATTGCACATAAAAAATACACTTCTAAGACCCCTAGCACTCTGGTATATGAATAGATAAATGGTATTAATACCCTCAACTACAACACTCGGCTTGGCGGCCTCTAAGCATATCTCATGTACACTTACCCACACATTATACAATCGCTGTACGGTCAGTCTGTCGTTCCGTTCCACCGTAGTACGGGAAGTTGGGCACTGATTTTCAGGAGTCGATCGTCACTGGCGGTCTAATCCACGGGACCTCGATGTTTCACGCAAAATCCTCGGCTTGGCTGCACGGAGCGTAGTTTCCCTCTCGGGCCTCTTCTCCTACAGCATCGGTTGGGGTTTGGACGGCTCTCGGCTTGAGGATGTCTACTGGAAGCGGCAGCTGTTGCTTCCTGGCGCCGGCAGTTGCTGGAGCTGCGGCAGGGGTTGTACTGTTTTTTAGCTTTAGTACGACATCTGCTTCGTGACTTTTTAGCTTGTCACAGGCATCTGCTTCGTGGCCATGTATATCGAGACCACAGACGTCTAGATGGAAGTGGCTTGCATCCTTCTAGGCATGTAGCATGGCAAAGGGGAAAACGCTTGACGGGAACAGCACCTGTTCATCCCGCCACTGCCACCTGTTGTAACGGAGGACGCTACGATGGCTTAGGTGCTTGTAACGCCCCCGGTTACCCTGGTGTACGTGGAGTATCAGCTTGAGGTTTAACGGTATTTACAACGACTTTTTACGTTCATTAACACAGCATGGGGGATGGAGTGCCGGTCCTAATTAAAGGGGCCTAACCTTAAACTGTCGGTATCGCTGCCACCAACGGTGGATTTAACTATTTAACTAGCTAAAATTGAATGATGGGCAACATATTTATATTTTACACTAAAAGACAATTAATCAATATAGCAAACGACTGAAGCTTAAAACTCCTGGTTTTATTTTTGCAACAGAGAATGAAAACAACACTTTACATTATAGTTTGCTTCTAAAAGCTTTTGAATACCAATGATTTAAAAGCAACAAGTTTGAATTTACAAAGTAGCAATTCACAATTCAGACAAACAACGCTTGTGTTTGAATAAAAGTTTAAATTTTCACATTAGAAAAAGTAATACTAGGTGCTCCCGGAGACACCTGCAAGACTTGACAGCCGCAACTGATAGTAGTCTATCTGACAGTATGTTTCTACATGATCAACCGTCCACAGTTATGTTTCTAAGTTCTCCAAGTACAAAAGATCAACCTCCCTTAGTTCCCGCAGAAACTGTTCTAAGAAATAAAAAGCCCGGCAATTTTACCCTAAGGCATCAGCGTGTTTCCTTTGACTTCCACAAAGATCAAACCGTCAATTAGTTTAAGTTAAAAATCCATTTAAAATAAACTGGAAAAGTTGGTTTTTTTGTTGCCAAACCATCTTAACCTGATAATTTAGCATTACATTCCTCGAATGTGATGTTCCCCTGGAGGTTTCTTCCAGTGCGCAGCCGCCTGCTTGCATGCCCCCTACCGCGCATGCGCGTGGTAGTCCTCCCTTATAAAAGCGACAGCGTGCCCGCTATCTGCATTCGTTTTCCTCCAGAGGTGTCTCCACGCCACCTCGCACCAGTGTTCCCCGCTTTCTCCCGAAAATTGGTTTCTACCCGACAATGGCCGCCGCATCCGAAGCCCTCGCTTCACTTGCTCTCCTTCTTCCGCAGATCTTGACGCCGTGGGATCCATCCCCGACCATGACGCCGTCGGTCCGATCCCTGCCGTTTCTTTCATCCAGCTCAAACTCCCTTAGCCCGAGTTGCCGCTAGCGACTGCCGAAGTCCGGACGCAAGCTGTCAACGCCAACCATTGTCCGCAGACGACCGCTACCCTCGACCACGACGCCGTCGGTCAGATCCCTGCCGTGGTTTTCGTCCGGTTCAAGACTCCCGAGTTGCCGCTAACGACTGCCGAGTCCGGACGGAAGCTGTCTACTCTTCCTTCTCCGACGCTCATCGCCGTTCCTGCTGGCTGCACCGCGCCCACGGCTTCCCTAGCTCTCGGTCGGATGACGCTCCTCCCGGCCGCCTCCCGTCCGCCGACACGCCTCGACCAAGCCTCAGCACTTTCGGCCGCCACCCGCACCAGTTCCCGGATGTGCCGTGTTGCAGACGAGCCACCTTACACTCGTTTCGGTTTCGATTGGTTCCGACAACGATTGTTTTTTCGATGTCATCCTGATCAAGCTTCCACCAACTGGGACAAGACTTGAGGCCTCGTTGGAATGATGAAGCTGCTATTGAAGCTGCTGTTGAAGTTGCTGCTGCTGTTGCTGTTGCTGTTGCTCTGCTGCTTGTCTCATTCGTGCCTAAACCCACGTTTTGAGTGACGAACCAAGACGGAAGCCGTTTCCACCCCTTGCTGCTTGTCTCGGCCGTGGCTAACCCCACGTATCGAGCGAAAATCAAGACATCAGTTGCTGTCCACTGCTGCTCGTCTCACTCGTGGCTAAAAACCACGTTTTGAGTGAAGTACAAGAAAGACGGATGCCGTTCGCACCCCTTGCTGCTTGTCTCGACCGTGGCTAACCCCACGTCTCGAGTGAAAATCAAGACAACAGTTGCTGTCCACTGCTGCTCGTTTCATTCGTGGCTAAAACCCACGTTTTGAGTGAAGAACAAGACGGATGCCGTTCGCACCCCTTGCTGCCTGTCTCGACCATGGCTAACCCCACGTCTCAAGTGAAAACCAAGGCAACAGTTGCTGTCCACTACTACTCGTCTCATTCGTGGCTTAAACCCACGTTTTGAGTGAAGAACAAGACGGAAGCCGTTTGCATTCCTTGCTGCTTGTCTCGACCATGGCTAACCCCACGTCTCGAGCGAAAACCAAGACATCAGTTGCTGTCCACTGCTGCACGTCTCACTCGTGGCTAAAAACAACGTTTTGAGTGAAGAACAAGACACATGCCGTTCGCACCCCTTGCTGCTTGTCTCGACCGTGGCCCACCACACGTCTCGAGCGAAAATCAAGACAACAGTTTCTGTCCACTACCGCCCGTCTCATTCGTGGCTAAAACCCACGTTTTGAGTGAAGAACCAAGACGGAAGCCGCTTGCACCTTTTTCTGGTCGTCGCCTCCAGCTCCGAGCCTAGTCTTCATCTGCTCATCGTTAGGCTGCCGTGGATGACTATCACCCCCGTTACTAGACGTCTGGCCATCTCTAGCCCTACTCGTCTTTCGTCCACGTCCTGTGGACCGCTCACCGTGACGCTCCTGGCTTGCTGTCTTCCAGCAAGTTTCCAGCCCGCATCCCTTCCATGACTTTCGTCCGCCTTCTGCTCGCTCTCCGGCTCTGACGCCGCCATTGAGGTCCCGTTACCGTGGCTACCGCCTCCGCACGACACACTCTTCGGCCGTCTCCGGTCTGCCCATAGCCGGTTCGCCGCCGTCGAGTCGGGGTTGTTGCCCCTGCCTCTCGCCTCTCCCACCTCGACATTTGTAGCTCCACGTCTCACTGGGCCAGCCGTGGTAGCCGTTGTGAACTGGATCGTCCAGCGACGGCCCCTGTCTCCGGCTCCCTTGCCGTCTCCCGTCCGCCTCGCTTCCGCACACTCCACTCCCGGCCCGTCTCCGGTCTGCCCATAGCCGGGACGTCGCCATTGAGTCGGAGTTGTTGCCCGACCCCTCGACGCAGACTTTTGAAGCTTCATGTCACCAGATTAGCCGTGGAAGCGGTTGTGAACTGGACCGTCCATCGACGGCCCCTGCCTCTGACTCCCTCGCCGTCTTTCGTCCGCCACGCTGATGCCGTAGCTTTCCACCCGCTCCACTCGACCCGTCTCCGGCCTGCCCATAGCCGGGACGTCGCCATCGAGTCAGGATTATTGCTCCAGCCTCTTACCTCTCCCGCCACGACATTGAAGCTCCTCACCTTTCCAGGCCTGCCAAGGTTGCAACAATGGACTGAAACGCTTATCGTCGGCCCCTGCCTCCGGCTCGATGCCTGCAGTTCCTCCGCCATCTTTCGTCCGCCTCGTTGCCGCCCATGCTTTGCCCCGGCTCGCTCTTTGGCCCTCCACTACGTGTACGTCATCACGGAACCCCGCCACGACACCTCGCGCCGGAGTTCCCCTGTCTATCGCACGGAAAATTAGATTCTACCCGATGATGGCCGCTGCTTCCGAAGCTCGCGCTTCGCTCGCCGCTCCCTCTCACGCTCTCTTCTGTCCACAAGCAACAGCTTTCACCCCCGGCAATCGCTGGATCTCCGCCCTCGACCTCGCCGCCGTTAGCCCGATCCCTGCCGCCTCCTTCACCGAAGCTCCTCTCGCAAGCATCAACGCCTTCTCGGACTCTCCCTTGCATCCCGGCCAGCGCACCTCGCCGGCCGAACCCATGGATCTTACGGCTCTACGACAAGATTTTCCACGGGCGAATGACGTCTACCGTGAAGCCATGAAATCCCTCCAGCGAACTATGGCTTCTCACCCCCCAGCCCGCAACTCTCCCTTGGACTTGTCATCCAACTCCTCCCGGATTGGTCGAAGCGTCTTCCGCAGCGAACTCCGGCACATCGTCCAGGAAACGGTCCGTGTGATGCAAGACAATCCCATGCCGCCTCCCTCCTGCACGTCGTCCGCCCGACACGCCCGCACGTAAGCTTGGATTACTTCCGCCTCCAGCCGCGACTCGGACAAGCACGGCTCGACGCCGTCCCCCGGCAACCCGAAGAGACACAAGTCATCTTCTCCCTCTCGTCCGCAAGCTCCTCCTTCTGCCGTACCCTCGGCGACTACCATAGCTCCGCATCCTGCCGTCCCTCCCTCGTCCGGCAAGAAGATCCACTTCCTGGACGCCACCGCCGAGGATCAGGTTTTCCCGCTAGCTGCGCTTCTCAAGACGGTCAAAGAAACCATTCCCGACTACTTTCTCTTCAAGCCCTCGCAGTCGACCGATGCTCCTGCCGTCAACTGCTGAAAACTGGCTTCGGCTTTGCCCTTAGAGACAAAGACAACAAACCTCGTAACCTTCTCGGGCAGTCTACCACGCTGCTTACCTGCCTCCTCCGCAATGAAGGCTCTCTACTCGGCAAGGGTGATCCTTTCGTCCTCGACATAGAACCTCCTCCACCTCGCCCAGGCCGTGAAAGCAGCTTCTTTCGTCCGTTGGGCGACGGCACCACGATCCCAAACAACTTTGCAACCTACCCGGAATGCGAATTCCTATGGAGTGAAGTGGAAATGGATTTCGGCACCGCTCTTTCCATCCCGAAGAAAGCTGACATCCCTACTTTCGTCCTGTACGAAAATAACAAATGCCTTCGGCTCAGTCTCCGCACCGCCTCTCAAGCCGACGTCCTCAACACTACGGCAAACGTCCTATGCGAAAACATTATCCTCGGACGCAAGCCCCAAACAAATACGCAATCTTTCGTCCCTTGTAATGCAGCTCCTTCAGAAGGCAAGCTTCGCCACGCACCACTCCATCAACTGGGCTACGAGAACCCTTTTTTAACAACACTCTGCTCCTCCGGGACATTGCTCTTTCGTCTGCAAATAACCTTAACGTCTCCACGATGCGCCGACTCCGCAATCAGCACATCCACGAGTCGGACACGCTCTTCCAGTGCATCATCCCAACCCTCAGCCTCCTCATCCCAACGACTTTCGTCCGAAAAACCCACAGCCCTTTCGGACGGATCAGCCTCGTGCCCGTTCCAGCCAACACAACCAGAAACGAGCCGCCACTCCAGACCGACGAAGCCGCCACTCGTCACCAGGGGGCAGAAGCGGCTTTCGTAAGAACCAACAATGACGCCTCTCACACCTCCTGCCTTCCAGTCAGTACTAGATTACGCCGATTCCTCCCGGCTTGGCTGCAATTAACTACAAACTCGGAAGTCCTTTTCATCATCAAAGACGGCTTTCGTCCGGAATTCTGTCGACCACCGCTCCTCCCTACGCCGCCATGAGGATTCTCCCCACCGATAAGACCACTACTCTCGTTCGAAGTCTCAGAACTCCTATGGAAGGATGCGATAAGGAAATGCCGCAAGCCAGGCCCATCCACCGACCATCGACCTCCACCTCACACAACCTGACGCAAAGGTCGCGAATAAAGACGGACTACACCGCCTGCGACCTATTGTTGCATCCTGTACAGTAGGCAATTCCCCTTAAGCACTCAGAACGAAGCAGAAGCAAGGCAACCACAATGGAAGCTAAACATTCACGATGGAAACAAGCCAACCGATGAAGAGGGCAAAAGACCAAACTTCGAAGTTCATCAACTGTTCTGAACAAAGTGCGAAGTCTCCAACAACTTTTTGGGTAACAGCCTGCTTGCATCCCGGGGCGCCCGTCAGGACGGTGCCCGCCACCGGAAGTGACGAGGTCTGCTGATAATGCTAAATTATCCCGTTAAGATGATTTGGAAACAAAGAAAGAACATTTTGCCGGCCCCAGCCGGCTAAAATTGGTTTCTTTGTGTCTAAAAGATACTTAACCTAACTCCTGCCCTGCCTCCCCTCTCGAGTCACCGCTTGACAAATTGAGAGTAAAATGAATGCTGATAGCGGGCACGCTGTCGCTTTTATAAGGGAGGACTACCACGCGCATGCGCGGTAGGGGGCATGCAAGCAGGCGGCTGCGCACCGGAAGAAACCTCCAGGGGAACATCACATTCGAGGAATGTAATGCTAAATTATCAGGTTAAGTATGTTTTAGGCACAAAGAAACCATTTTTAGCCGGCTGGGGCCGGAAAAATGTTCTTTTTAGTAAGAGAACCACTCTGACGTTATGGGGAGAGGGAACCTAAGATGCCGCTACAGGCGTCTCCACCATAAATTTCTACAATCTAGAGAGTTAAAGTTTACAATTAAACTAAAATTTAGAATATGGGGGTCCTAAACTGAACTTGCTAAAGCTAAACTATAACATACGAACCACTACCATTGTGCCCGGCATGGCATTCTCCGGACATGGCGTCTCCACTTCCGACTGGCGTGACCCTTCTCTAGCTTGTGATCTGTGAGCTGTGCTAACGATTGGGTCCGGGGCTGGGGTTTTATACACATAACCGGAAGTTCGCGCAGACAGGCAGGAGAGCTGCGGGTCTGATTGGCTAGGGACCTTGAGAACAATGGAAAGTGGGAGGAGAAGTCGGATGAACAAAGGGACTAGGTGCAGAGCCATTTGAAGGGGTACGGACATGTAAAGATGGGCCGGTTTTGAGTTTTACTCAATTGAACATTGGGAAATAGGCCTTTACTTTGAATTATTGACTATGGAATGAATATTTACATGTTTGCAACGTGAATAGGCTCTTGTTAAAGCTTAATACTTGGCTTTGGGTAATGCAGAGAGCATTACTATTAAATTTTATAAGCTTTAACTGTAAACTGCAGTGTTATACACCACAACTAGTTTTGGCTGGGGAGGGGGGCAAACAGGGGGATTCGAAAGTTTTTGCACAGTTTGACTTTCGGATTGGGTTTGAACAGATCTTTTATAAATATCTTTTGGTTTTTAATAGTAGATCAAGCTATCAGTAGTGTTTGAAAGGTCTCAGTCGGGTCCAGAGGAGAACTAAAACAAACATATATACACTGAAAATTCGTGGCCGGTAGAATGCCAGGTCGAATTACGTTGGACATATGGTAGCGTTTCTGGGGGCAAAAGAATATAATAAAAAGATAAATGCTGTTAAATAAACTAGCTTAGTTGGATGCTATAACGCATTAAGTAACTGGGAAATTTTCATATGTATTGCGGCCGACAAACACAATAAAAAATATCACATTTCAAATGGTTGTCTGTACATAAAATCGAGGTTTAGAACCTTCACAGAGGAAGCTCCTCCTAAAATGCACTAAGCTAGTGTGTTCGGGCTTTTTGCCCTAAAAGGAAAAGGATAAAATAAAAATACATGAATACAAGTTTCAATAATGGCGGCCATGATGAAGGAGCGCAGTGGTTGATGTTTAGTGATCTTCAAATGTAGATCAAAGGTTCTTCCTGATGGATAGTCCGGATTTGGGCTTCCCCAAGAGGCTTGTATTTGGACAGGCTACCGTTTTTCGGTGGCGCTTGTTTACACACCCCCAAGCCCTGGATTTTATTCCGGGTTCCTGAGAACTCGGAATAAAAGCTAGAATATAAGGGTTAGCAAAAATTGACATGAAATAAAATACACTGTTTACATAAATGTTGACTTTGACATTTTTGCATTTTTGGGGGACCAACGTTTTTGCGGCTAGGAAAACTTTAAGTAAAATTAAAAGTTACACATAGAAAATAATGTTTTTGCAGCCATTAACTAAATACTGTCCGCGCTGCTTGGTGCAGGAATATCGTAAAGTATTTGAAAATGGGGCAGAAAGACATTTATCAAGAAACACACTAGTTTTAAAGTAAAAGTACAAATGAGGCCATCTACTGCTCTGGTAATATGTCCCGTATGGATTCTGCCTCTGCTCAAGTCTAGTCATTTTTTTTATCTGGGATGACTGCGAAATTAACCCTCCGCCGCATTTCAATAAACCTAGCTGCTGCGATAGGGATCGGAGAATCGAATACTATGGGTACGCATAAAATGACCGACTCTATTTACTGTTAAACTACTCCCACTGGGATGGTTTGAGGTTACCAAACAACTTGTTTACATATGCAATTTGACACTGAAGGGTTTTGAGATAGACCCACAACTTAAATATAACAATACACTCGCTGTGAGGTTTTGTGGATAAAAACCCAACAACCTTCTAATGACAGAGTTGACCTTTTGCCCCCAGAGGTAAGACTGACTGTTTTTTGTAACGAAAACCATTCGAGAAGAGCCAACCAGGGACAGATTGCAGCTCCCGTAGAATATTCCTAATGAATATTTAATTAGTGTCGTTACAATCTTTGTCAATATTCTCCCACAAAGGGAGACGTTGTTTGTGACAAAAAGAGTAAAACATAGACACTTAAAATTTAGGTGTGAAGGCCAAAACGGGAATTAACTGGGAGTTGCTTCAGGATGAGCTCCCAACTGACCAAATTGACAAAATTAAAAATGCAGGTAAAAATAATTTTCAGTCAATTTGTACTGAAATGAACCGTTTTACAATTAAATGTTTAACGAAAATGCTGGCTTGATGCAGCAACATTCACTAAATGCTTTCCAGGTTTGTCCAGTTGACTCTGAAGTTTTAAGATTTAAAATTCAGTAAATACACTATTTTTAGGTTTGGTTGCTCCTAGATGGAGCCACGGTTGTAGCGACAAACTACTCATTGTTTAAAGAAAACATGAACTGGAAATTTACTTTGTTAGATTTCCGGTTTACTTGTAACAAGAAAAAAAACTCTTAATTTAGAGAGAAACTATATTAGGTTAGGTATTAAACCTCCGTTTTATTGGAAACACCTACTCAGTGCTAGAGCCATAATAAATGCATTTATTTCCACCCTAGACTGATATAGAATTAACACCAAAACATCGGTCCTACTTTTAACAAAAAAAAGGACTGGGAAAAAACTATGTTTAATTTTTTTTATTTGCTTAACACGCTGGTTTTAATTTAGATTAAAATCCGCCAATTTAACTTTACAAAACTCTGGGAAAAAATCAAAGCATATAGGGGGGACATTTTTAATGCCGACCTTTAAATTACCTGTTTCCAACTTAAGATTGGGGGAAGTTAACTCAAAGCCATTCGTCAAAGCTGAACTCGCTAATTCTGGGTTTTTCTGGCATGACTAAACTTTTGTTTATATCACTAGCTGACAAACTTCGTTTTATTTTGCCTTTAGGCGGCAGGTTCAACGCATTTTTCGTTGCTTGTTTACACCAACAAAGATGGCGACAGTCCATCCACTGGTCAAGGGAGGGGACTTGGGTCTCATTATCTCGTAATGGTTTAACTTACGACGTTTTCAGCAGACCCCTTAACGACGATTGGTGAAAGCACTGTGGGGGTTTGGGGCTTGACGTGGGCCGTGTCTGACGGGGGGTGTAGCCACCTCGGATGGCAGAGAAGAAAAATCACGGGGCGGGTCGGTTACGAGTCTGCGTAGCAGGCCTAATAAATCTAATCCTGGCGCGCCCAAAACGACATCGTAGACCGAATTGTTGACCGGTGTAACGCATGCTACTGATTTTAACACTGTGCCGTCATCTAACCTTAGGCTTAGGTTTACCTGATCTAGTGTAAACACTTGTCTACACAAGGTAGTTTGCCATTTAATTCTTCGTTTTAAACGTGGCCAATTCCTAGCGAGCTTGGCGCTAACTAGCGAAACTGTGCTTCCGGAGTCGCATATAAATAAAATAAAATATTAATTTTATTTTTCCCTATGCTACCGGACAGCGTACTAGCCGTAAGAATTTCACTGGCATTTTTCCCAACTGGGAAACATGCGTTTGCTTGCTCGGGCCTGTTTTATTAAGTTCGGGGCACCGATTACGTAGATCCGATAACGATCCGCATTCAAAGCACGATCTAGCATTAGATTTTGCGTTTTCGTTACTAGAAGTTTTAACAGTATTAGCATTTGAGCTAGTGTGACTGCCATCGTTACTATCAGTCCCAGCTAGGTTAGCTGATAGATTTTGGTTAGGTTTATTCTGTTTAGAAGAAACTTTGACGACCTGACTTGGCTGATTTTTAACTGCACGGGCGGAAGTTTCGGTAGCCATTGTTTATTGCGGGTTGTGAATTCGTCACAAAGTTAAGCTGCTTCAGCCAACAGGGATTTTGATAAACTTGTTAATTTGATGCTCTTAGAGCAATTTTACAAATCTTGCCGTAACCACCTCAGAAAATGGATCCCCGATCAAATTAAGACGGGTACGGTAGCTGAAGCAGCCCAACTGTGTGACGAGTATACCACTCGAAACAAGCAGATTGCTAACGAAACTGCTATTCGTGCGGCCAAAACGCGGCCCTTAGCTGCACAGTCAAACCAGGGTTCTAAACCATCTGGTCAACAACGTGGTCACAACCGTAACCACAACACGACAGCTAATCCGGCCGGATCTGTCGAGGTAAACGCAGGTAATCCGGGAGGGGACCCTGCCATAAACGATAGTGCTACTGTAAGAACTAACACTAATCAAGACAGAGTTAGGCGGTGCTATGTGTGTAATTCTTCCCAACATTTTCGTAGTGAATGCCCCGAACGTAACTCTAAACCACAGCAAGCTAATGCATGTTTCCCAGTCGGGAAAAATACCAGTGAAATCCTTAAGTCTAGCACACTAACGTAAGGTAAACATAAAATAAAAATTTTATGCGACTCCGGAAGCTCAGTTTCGCTGGTTAGCGCCAAACCCGCTAGGAACGGGCCACGGTTAAAGCGAAAGGTTAAATGTCAAACAGCCTTAACTGACGTAATAGTTGAATTACAGCAGGTTACCCTGTGTGTAAGATTAAACAATGGTGCTAAACTAAAAACTGTCGCTTGCGTCTCGAAAGCCCGCCAGTCAGCCTTCGAGGTAGTGTTAAGAATTCCCGGTATTGAACTGCTAAACAAAAAACTAGAGATAATCGTCCCTCCCCGTGATTTATCTCCCCTGCCAGCCGAAGTGGCTACGCCCCCCCCCCCCCCTCCCCCCGTCAGAAACTACCCACGTCAATCAAAGAAACGTCGGGGCCACAACCCGATCAGCCCCGCGGGATTGGTCAAGGGTCAAGCAGGCTGTAATGAATCAATTGCTTCGCAGCCAAACCTCGTTAAGCTCTCCTGTGTAGATGGGAGGAGCCTGCCTAAACCTTCTGCAAATAAACCCCGCCCCCCCCCCCACTCCTCCGTCTCATAGATGCCGCCATCTTTGTTTGCCTAGGTTAGGAACGAAAGATGCCTTAAGCCCGCTTTATTTAAATAAGATGAAACGAAGTTTGTCCAATAATGATGTAACCAACAGTTTGGTCATGTCAGCAAAACCCAGAGATAGCGAATTTAGCTTTGACAAATGGCTTAAATTGCATGAACTAACTTCCCCCAATTTCAAGTTGGAAACGAGTAAACCTGTCAATTTAAAGGTCGGCAGTAAAAGTGTTCCCCCTATATGCTTTGATTTTTTTCCAGAGTTTTGTAAAGTTAAATTGCCGGATTTTAATCTAAATTAAAACCAGAGTGTCAGCAAATAAGAAACTTAAACATAGTTTTTCCCACCTTATTTTTTTTGTTAAAAGTAGGACCGACGTTTTGGTGTGGAATCTATATCAGTCTAGGGTGGTAATAAATGCATTTATTATGGCTCTAGCACTGAATATGTCTTTACAGTGAAACAGAGGTTTAATACCTAACCTAATATAATTTTTTCCTCTAAACAGTAGAGTGTTTTCTTGTTGCAAGTAAACCGAGAAATCTAACAAAGTAAATTTCCTGGGCATGTTTCTTTTAAATAATGAGTAGTTTATCGCTACAACCGTGGCTCCTTCTAAGAGCAACCAAGCTTAAGAATAGTATATTTGTTGAGATTTTAATTTTAAAACTTCAGAATCTACTGGTCAAACCTGGAAAGCATCTAGTGAGTGTTGCTGCTTCAAGTCAGCATTTTTTTTCGTTAAACATTTCGTTTCAGTACAAATTGGCTGACATTTTTAACTGCATTTTTAATTGTGTTACATGGTTAGTGTGAAGTACGTCCATAACAGAAAGCAACTTCCAGTTAATTCCCGTTTTGGCCTTCACACCTAAATTTTAAGTGCCTATGTTTTACTCTTTTTGTCACTATCAACGTTTCCCTCTGTGGGAGAATGTTAACAAAGATTGTAACGGCACTAATTAAATATTCATTAGGAATATTCCACGGGAGTTGCAACTTGTTCCCGGTTGGCTCTTCTTTAAGTTTTAAACGAAATGGTTTTCTTTATAAAAAACCGTCTGTCTCACCTCTGAGGGCAAAAGGTCAACTCTTGTCATTAAAAGGTTGTTAGTTTTTATCCACAAACCCTCCCAGCGATTGTTTTGTTATGTTTAAGTTATGGGTCTTATCTCAAAATCCTTCAGTGTCAAATTGAACATGTAAACAAGTTGTTTGGTAACCTCAAACCATTCTAGTGGTATTAGTTGCTGTAAAATAGAGCCGGTGTTCTTCTGCGTGTTCATAGAAAATTCTCTTCTAAAAGTTATCGTAACCTAGGTTGACGGTGGACGGCAAGGTGTTTTTGGCCGTCACAGAGAAAAAAAAGACGCGGCAATTGGACATAATCCGGACTTGTACGTACGATTAAGCAGCGGGACGCCTCATTTGACAGTTTTCTTTTACAAAAACCATAACCTTGTAAGTTTTCTCAAAGAAAACAGTGTTCTTAACTTGTAACTTTTATTTTACTTACATTTTTTTCTAAGCCACAAAAACGTTGGTCCCCCAAAAATACAAAACGGCAAAGTCAACATTTCTGTAAAACAGTGTATTTTATTTCATGTCATTTTTTTTGCATAATTTGGCGGTCTTGTTTTTGCATATCTTGTGTGCACTAACCCTTCTGTTTTAGCTTTTATTCTGAGTTCTAAGGAACCCTGAATAAAATCCTACGTTTGGGGGCGTGTAAGCGTGGACCGCCGAAAAACACTCGTTTTTCCAAACGAGAAAATTTTTTTCTTAGAGCGCCCAAATGCCTCGATTGTGTAAAATCTCGCCGTTTTTTTAATAATGGACAGAATCGGTCAAACTCTTCACCATTTAATAGCCTGCAATAATACCTACCTCTTGCTGGGGAAGCCCAAATTCAACAATTCATTCTAGAAGATTCACAATCAACAATTGAAAATCATCCAAAACCAACCGCAGCGCTCCTTCGTCATGGCCGCCATTATTGTAAATTTGTACTTTGTATTCTCGATTTTCATTACTTTTATTTTAGAGCAAAAAGCCCAAAGACATTAGCTTAGTGTTTAATAGGAAGGGCTTCCTCTACGAAGATAGTTAACCTCATATTTAATTGTACAGACAACTTTGTAAGTGTGATATTTTTTATTATGTTGAACTGCAGCAACTTCTATGAAAAATTTCCACAGCGATCGTCACCTGTCTTTTAAAGCTTGTAAAATTTGTCCGACGTAATTCGGCATCGGCAATCACAGGACACAAATTTTTGTGTATATATGTATTGCTTTAATTCTCTAACCCGACTGGACCCATCCGAATGTTACTTCTAGCTTATCCTACTATTAAAACCAAAAGATAGTTAAAAAGATCCGTTCCCAAAGTAATCCGAAAGTCCAACTGTGCTTAAAACTTCGAACCCCCTTCCCCCCCGCCAAAAACTAGTTGTGGTGTATAACACTACAGTTTTCAGTTAAAGCTTGTAAAATTTAATAGTAATACTTTATGTATTACCCAAACCCAAGTATTACCCAAAGCTTTAACCAGAGCCTATTCACGATGTGCATTTGTAAATATTCAATCTATAATCAATTTCCCAATACAAAGGCCTTTCACAAAGTTCAAGAGTTGAAAAGCTCAATTGGGTCCATCTCTAACCACTCCCTACTCCTTCAAACGGCTCTGCACCAAGTCCCTTTGTCCAATCGACTTCTCCTCCCACTTTCCATTGTTCTCCTGGCCCTCAGCCAATCAGACCCCCGCAGCTTTCCTCGGCGTCCGCGCCTTGGTCCAGAAAATCCGCTGCTCCAGCATAAAAAGCCCCAGTTGCCTTCCCTCTACAGCTCAGTCAGCACAGCTCACAGATCTCTCAAGCTAGAAGGGTCACGCCAGTCGGGAGTGGAGATGTCACGTCCGTGGTTGCCATGCCAGGCAAAATGGTAGTGGTTGTAAATAACTAATTTGACTTTAGAAGGTTATCTTTAGGACCCCCCAATTCTAAATTCATAGTCTAAATTAAATTAACCTCTAGCTTAGAGTCTTTATGGTTGGTAAGCCTTATCGGCATTGCTGGTCTTTACCACCATAATGTTAGAGTAGGCATATCTTCCTAAAGAGCCAGTTTTTTTTTAATTATTCTGAAACTCTACTTCGAAAGTTAACCAACGCATTTTTTTTTTATTATTATTTATTTCAAAATTCGGCCCACGTTTTTTTTGGACCACAGCACCTTTGCTTAAGTACAAAAAGTACCGAAATACAGATTACACAAAAGGACGAGGGAAATGAATTATGACACAGCAAAAACTACAAGCAATCACCGTACAGTACTGCATGCCACGTACTGAAGGTGTACTCCTTGCACAGTGAAAATCTGGTCACTGCCTGCACCAGAAGGTTAGGAGAAGCCAACACCCGAACACGAGTTCCCCAAACAGCTTTTCTTCTGATAGCTCCAAAGGATGGGAGGTAGTTCTCAACCATTAACCTACTTGCACTGTACCATGGTGGCCGACCATGTAGTCGTCTAGCAGCATTGTTGTATGCAACTCGGAGTTTGTTCACAGAGGCCTTGTTATAGTCCATAGTTGCGTTGTTGTTTCATTCTTTGTTCATTTCTTAAATGTAAACAAAGGGACGGTTTGATCCTCGCGAGGAAAAATAACTGTGGGACGACTTGAAAACTACAGTTGTCAAATATAGTTGTAACTTAGCGGACGCGGTTCAGCTTGCTGGGCATTCCTGGATAGGAACCCAAGATAAAAATGCTTTTTCTTGTCTAAATTAAGTGTTTAAGAATCAACTTTGTTGTTCTTGTTGAAAAAAATGAATTTCCAATGTAAATTCTGTTAAATTGTTTTTGCCAAACTTGTCAAAAGCTGAACTAGTGAACTAAATGTATAAGTGTTATTTTTTATTATTCTGATGTTTTAAAATAAAAACCAAGAGTTTTTAAACCTTAGGTTCGTTCCCTAGTAAGATTAATTGTTTTTAAGTGTAAACTATTATGTAGCCCTTTTAGCTTTTATACTTCGTTTAAACAGTTAAATAATCCACCGTTGGTGGCAGTGTAATTACCTGTAGCATTAAGGTTTGGCCTAGAATAGGACACCGATGCTCCATCCCCCAAGCCGGGACTGTAGCCCATGCTGTGTTATTAAACTTAAAAGGTCATAAATACCACAAAACCTGATGCTAAGAAATACTCGTCAACCAAGGATGTCAGGGGCGCTACAAGCACCTCAGCCGTTGTGGCGTCCGCCGCTACAACGACGCAGCAGACGTACCTGTAAAACCTCCGATTTCTACGGACGTCGCAATGAAGTATTTAGCCGATCTTAAGGATTTAGTCAGCAGTTTGGACTCTGACAATCTCAAGGCATTTAATGGATTACAAGCAGTTAAAGACGTCATTGTAGCCAGCACTTTACAATGCCGTAAACAAACGAAACTTACGTCATTTTTCAAGACTGACTGAAATCGTTCGATTAGTGCTGAAAAAAATGTAGACCTAGGCCTATCCTACTCACGTGCTTTTAATTTTTAACTCGTTAGTTATTAAAAAAATAAAAGTTTAATAGTTCAATAAATGAAAGCTTTGTTTAGTAGGCTGTCCCATCCTTTTAGGGGAATTATGAATTCAAGTGCAAAACCACAGAAGGATGCCACAAGGCCTTTTCCTTTAAATTAATTAAATAAGAGCTTTAATATTTACATAACGAAAGCGTTGTTTAGTAGGCCTCTTTTTTTAATTAAATAAATAAAAGCTTTAATACTTAAATAATGATAGCTTTGTTTAGTATGCTTTTTTTAATGCATTTTTCATGTAGGCCTATGACACAAGCATTACATACGGTAAGTTTTTTTTATAAGATTTTTTTAACGAAATTTACGGCCTTGACCAAAAAATTCGTTATACACCTATAACGAAATTCGTTTATAACGAAATAAAATTTTGTCCCCTTCTACTTCGTTATAACGAGTTTCACCTGTATATGAAGCTTTGAATTATTGTTTGGCCGCTTCCCATTCCTTCCTTGATACCAGTGGTGTTAGGATCTGTAGCAGGGAATCCTTGAGTGCAGTCTGTGTTGTTCTTGGTCACCTGTAACCCTGCCTAATTAAGCTAAATACTATGGTTTGCTACCAACTCATCGTAACATTACAGTAGTCACAAAATGTAATCAACTCTTAGCCGAATGGGTGCAGTCATGATTACTTGCAAACATTTTGCTGTCATGGTAAATAGCAGTAAAAGTTTATAAAACCACTAAGGCTGTACCGATACTGGATCAGATTGGCTGCCGGTATTGGCGATATTGACATCGGATCGGTCTCGGCAACTTTTGCTGAAATATCAATAACTCTGGAACCGTTCAAGATTACGACATGCGGTTGTGACGTTTCGCTCAGGAAGTCACCGAGTATCTAACTTGCTATGTTTTAATTGTTCGTAAACATTTTTTTGTTGAGCATTATTGGACTTTTGCAGAAAACTACACCGTTGATGACAAAATTGTGGATATCAGTACCGGTATCGGCAAAATTTTTAAAACTGATTCGATTTCGGATCGGTGACTTTGGTATCGGTGCAGCCTTACTAACCACAAAAAGTAACCTGTTGAATGCAAGCCGAGATACATTTTGAATCCTAAAGAGAAACAAACATGGCTAAAATCCCTTTTTTTTTTCGAAAACCATAAGAGATATGAAAAGATTGTATGGGAACATTCTTCCTCGCAACATCGTGTCTGCTCACATTATCAATATCTGTAAGGCCAAACTGGATGCCTAGGCTAATAAGTTGCCGACTTGTGTAGAAGTCAATATCCATACGAAACAATGCACATTAAAATCAAGTTTAATATTTCAAGGGATATTTGAAAATTTTCTGTCAGATATTCCAGTTTTTAGCTTATGTTTCCACAATACTTAGATTTGAAGTATTAATTGACTCTTTAAAGTATTAAATGGTGGTTTTAATCTGCAAATTTAATCTGGAACCTGATTAATTGGTTTAGAAGTTTTCTAACCACAACGAGTTAGTAGTTTATGAAGGAAGTGCTTCAGACTGGGCCCGCAGGAAACAGTTCTGGGCCCCTTTTTCTTGCTTTTTATCAACCTTCTGCCTGACCTTGCTCCAAAGGTAGCAAGTGTGAAGTGCTTCATGTTGGTTCCTGCAGGCTACCTATTTTCTTGGAAATGAACAGTTCCCTGCAGTCCTTGAAGCCGAATGCCTTGGTGTTACCTTTACCTCTAATCTGAAGGACAACATGCAATGTGCTGTTGCTGCTTGGCCACATCAAGAAGAACATTTCCTTTTTCAGCGCCACCTTCCTTAAAACACACTACACTTCATACATTGGGCAACACCTTGAATTCCAGCTTACCCCCCGAACTTATTAAAGACCAGCAGCTCCTATAGGCAATTCAGCAGCGATCTACCACGTTTGTCCCATGACTTCCAAACGATGCATGGCTTACGGAGCTTTGGACAAAGAGCCTAAGCAACCTTAGCGTGGCAGGTGATGTACTTCACACCTACAGCATTCTGAGTGGGATTGATCGCACTGAGGCTAAAGAATACTTCACTTGCTTCCCCTCCCCTTTGTTGACACTTGTGGACACCACCTCAAGCAACAAAGCACATGTGTGAATACTAACGTTGGGAAACATTTCATGCAACCGTGTAAGCCTTGTTTTGATTGTGTATTGTGTTAAAGTATGTAATGCTTGGTGTGGGAATTATGCTGAAGCTACATTATGTACAACTTAGTTGTGGTGGAGTTTTGTTTGTTATCCCTGGTTAATGATGGAATATTTGGTCTTTTGGCTAGAACGTAGTTTGGTGAACCAAAAGTTGTTTATATTGATGGTCAACACAAATTAAGCCGAAGCATTTTTATTGCTATGATGCATGTAGTTTTTGTTGTGGTGGAAAAAGAATCTGAAAAGGACCTGGGTATTCTTGTCAGCAGTGATCTCTCTTGGACCACCCAGTGCAAAGCGGTGGCAAAGAAAGCTAATCGTTTATTAGGACTATTTAGAAGAACCTTTGGGACCATACCCACAGATAGGTTTTCACATGTGTACAAGACTTACGTTCGTTTGCTTCTTGACTATAATAGCTCTATTTGGAGTCCAAATCTAATAAAGGATAAACTGACCATCGAGAATGTGCAACGCCGAGCTACCCGCCTTGCTGAGGGTACAGGAACCATGACTTATAAGCAACGACTCAACTTGCTGAAGCTTACCACACTGGAGGAAAGAAGGAAACGTGGAGATCTCATCATGAAGGGATACTATGATGCTAACAGGCGTGACTTATGGAATCTCTTCCCAAATATGAACACTCGTCCATTGAGTGGTGTACCCTTGGAACTATCTCCCACAAAACATTTTCAATTCTGACTCGGTTAACTGTTTCAAAACCGACTCGACAAATTTTTGATTTAACCCTTTTTGTTGTTTTCTCTTTTTGATGGAGCTTTTAAGGGAATCGCTTCTTGCTCTCTGTTTACATGTTAACATATTTATCACCGTGGCTACCGATGATGTATATATATGCCACGGCAAACTTCTGACACAGCCCAATTATATATATATATAATCACATAAAAATTTCTAATACAAACACTTTAGGGTGATAAAATCCAATAACAGAGGCAAGAAACTTACAATCCCAACAGTAGATGGCACCACCTTTAAGTTGCCTCAATCAAACCTTGTTTATATTGTGACGTATGTATAAGGGATTGGGATCTCAATAGAGGCTAGCCATCTTGGATTTTTCGCTGATATCGGCAAAGTTGATGTAATTTTTATAGAATATCTGCTGCACTGAATTTTTCATGCACAGCTTCATTATTTAGTCGATTATCTGGTGAAATGCCGTGGATATAGTTAGAAGTAAGGCGTATTTTTACGAGATAGACGTCATTGAGCTGCGGTAAGATCTTTAAAATAGCCCAATGATATACAGTATGTCCCAGAAGTCCAGTCCAAGTGAAATAAGGCGTTGGATATAGGTTGCTGGTAACATGTTCGTATAGGAAGTCACCTATGGCGAATCCAATGATATCTAAAAGGACCTTTGAGGTAATCTCCAAGGTCATCCAATGTGTAACTCCTAAACTACGCATGGTATGAGCATAAAGTAAATTAGAAAGTTGTGGGAGATCGTGGGACTAGTACTACACAGAAAGCAGAACAGAAATCGCGTACAAAACAAGGAAGATATTGGCAAAAGAAGTTGGGTGATGCAGAGAAGCCATCCTTGGAGCAGCAGGAATTGCAGAAATAAGCCTAGTTAAACCATAAAGCGATACTGCAACAAGGAAAATAAACGTTCTTGCCTTGTTCTGGTAATACTGTAAAATAAACTTAAGTGGCAGATTTAAGGCAAAAGTCTCGGGTGGGCAAGCCTTGAAAGGGGCCATATTGTACCCGAAAATCTAATCTGTCCTCCCAATCCCTCTGCATATAAATGCAAAAACCGGTAAACGGCGTTGACAGTGATAATATTCAGACATGTTAAATTATATGAATACACTTTTATCACCTCCAAGAATGTTTCTACAACAGTTCACTTAAATTTTCGAGGAAGCAAACACCGTTCCTTTTCTTCAGAAGACCACACCACAGCAGAGAAAGTTCGTTCGATGTGCGCCTACTCCGTGTTGCACTTTAAATCTTCGCGCACGTGCTGCCAACCACTGATCTCTAAGTTATTCAGTAGAGGGCCGCTCGATGACTGCAGTCAAATTCCACCTCGTGTCTAGTTTGGCAATTAGAGGCAATGAGACAAGTTCTTCAATTAGGTCGTGGGAAGGGCCAGTAAGGTTCATGAGAGGCACTCGTCGACGAGAAAATCTTTTAATTGCGAGGGATTCGAGTGCCGGAGTGGAGGAGCACTGACGCCTGGTCCCAAGCAATATTGTGGTTTGTCTTGTGATGATGTTGGGCAATCCCATTCAATTTTTCCCCTTGTCGGGTGTCTCCCATGTGCTCCTTGAGTCGTAATTCCAGACGGCGTTTCGTTTCTCAGATGTAAGTGGCATTGCAGTCCAGGCATGACACCTGATAGACCACTTTTTGGAGATTGCGCACCTCAGGTGGTGGTAAGCCCAAAAAAGGCCTATCAGCCGGCATCATAGGGGGGGGGGAGGGGGAACTGACTGGTGGGGGTACACTATTCTTTGATTTGCTTCGGGTTGGGTAGCGGTGGGGGGCACAGGGGGGACGAGTGGGAGGAGGGGGAGGAGGGGAGGGGGAGGGGGGGAGGAAGGTGGCGAAGCAGCAGTAACAGCAGGTTTGGAGCGCAGCAACTTTTTGATATTGGGAGGATAGCTGTGCCTGCACCGGACTCCATTTTTGGTGAGGATGTTGTGGATGGAATC
>JAHWFP010058434.1:0-10981 GCA_023313725.1 Lithobius niger
TTTTAGATCCTTACTCTAAACAGTTAACGTTCCGTTTTTGTTTATTAATTCGTGTTACTTTTAGAATTGCAGCTAAACTGTAAAACAGTGCAGTTGACGGTCAAAGCTGACAGTTTAACACAAGAGACCATAGGCTGACCCTTACTAATCTGGCTATCGCCAATGGTAACAATAGAAACAAATCCTTTAATCTTCAGTCTATGTCTCGCAGCTGGCGTTTGCTAATTGGTATTGTTGCATAATAACAATGTTTAAAACAATGTAAAACAATCAATCTGGTGGTTTAGAGCTCCGTAACCCCTGAACCACTTGACCAATTAGAAAAGGCCTTATGAAAAGGGCACATATACAGAGCAATACCTGTAAAATGAGCTAAGAACCAGCTTTATTGGACAAATGGTTTGACCTGTAGAGAGGACAGACGAAAGTATCCCCAGAACAACAACAACAACAACAAGAAGTTGAACAAGAAGTTGTCTATTTGGCCCCTGTCTGCATCTCGGGTTTGGCTGGACCGAATTTCACAATTTTTGGACTGCAGGCAGGCCTTTACTAGTCAAGGCTAGACTCCAAATTTGGTTTAAATATGTTTACTTTTGACGGAGTTATACGCTCTCAAAGTTGAGAGTTTAACACAGAGGTCCTAGGTCGACCCTTACTAACACTGGCTATCGCCAGTGTTAATAACATCTCAAAAATAAAAAGTTGAAGACAAAATATATCGACAGCTTTTTAATTTGTCATCACTCAACACTGAACGTTCGTGTTTAGTTCCGTAGGTCTTTTTTAGTGGTCCACATTTCTGTAATTAGAATTTGAAGGCGGCTAATAAATAGCTTATTCCAGAACGGTTGCGTCCGTAATGGCTGTATATGCCAGTACCGACTGAATGTAAGCTGTAGTTGTGTTATACAGGGTGTATCAAAAATGTATGTCACAAATTTCAGGGTGTATTCCATGATTAAAAATTAGACTAAAAAGGCCTATAAACATGGGTTTGGAAATGCACCCGACGTTAGTTACAGACCCCCAAAGTTAGGGGTAAAATGTTGAAATTTCCCAATGTCTTCCCATTTAATCTTTCAAAACCACTACAATTGGCACATCCTTCTTGCAATTTCATTATTTCATAATGTTTATGTTAATTTAATGTCCAACAACTTTGTGGATGGAACCAGCTATATGGCGGTAGGGAGGGGGGGGGGGGGGGGAAAAGTGGCTGGGACGGTGGAGGGAAGTTTTCTTTAGCTGCTTTATTGAAATAAACTTTCCGTCACCGTGCAGAGAACCAGCAATTCCAATTTGGTGTTTGTAATGTTGACGATGTAATGTTTGTTTCAGTAAAGACCAAAGAAGTTCCGCCCCCCCCCCTTACCTCTCCCACCCCAATACTGCACCATCGGAACGTTTTGAGACCTCATAATAACATTAACTTAAAGCACTGTAATTGCAAGAAGGATGTAGCCTACTAACATGTATTGAGTTGGAAGGATTGTGTGAAAAGTTATGAAGGACATTTTCAACATTTTACCCCTAACTTTGAGAGGGCTGTAACTAAACACGGGTGCATTTCCTGACCCATGTTTATAGGACTTTTTAGTCGTATTTTTGATCATGGAATACTCCCTGAAAGCTGTGGCATAATATTCAGTTGCACTCTTGCTGCTGTTTCTTTTTCTTGTTTCTTCTTCATAGAGACCGCTTTCACTATTTTCGTGAATAGCTTATAATGATTAAAAATGAGCCCTATTGGAAAAAGATTGGACTTACAGGCCGTGAGTAGTGTTTGTTTGTAGTGAAAAGCGCAATTTTTGTCCTTGGAAAAATTGGCTCCTTTTTATTGTGGTTACTACATAATTGTTGGTAGTGACGCTCGCGGAAATATCTTTTTCCTGGCCGCTTGTATTGTGTGCCAAGCCCCTGTGCTACGTAGAAGAAATCGTATCAAAAACCAAAACTGGTAAAAGGGGCCGCCAAGTTCCGAATGGTTCGGCCCTTCAAAGGAGTGATATCAACACACCAAAACATTCGCCAAGATAATCGCACCGCTTAATAATTCGAAGGTTAAATGAAAACTAGAACATTGCCACTTTCGGTAGCAATGTTCCAGTTTTCATTTAACGTTCCAAAGTATTATTCGGTGCGATTAAGTTGAAGAATGTTTTGGTGTGTTGGTATCACTCCTTTGAAAGGCCGAATTGATACCAGTTTAAAAGTGTTGTCGCCGTCACACCAGTGTGTGCTGAACATACGGTCCTGTGTGTGGCTAGCTTTGTAATATAACTAGCATTGTTGTCTAGCGCATGTTCCGGCACAAAGGGTACGTCGTTTGTTATTCTTTGTTGGAGTTATAATTTTGTTCTTGGCCATGGAGAAAGAAATTTGGGGATTCGAAGACTTGTCAAATATGTTGCATCTTATCTTCCCAAAATACCAAGGAATAAAGATGTTGCTGTTCCAAGGCACAATGTTGGAGTCCTTCAGTCTCTTTTCACCCTCTGCATTCAGCAAAAAGTGAATGTGCTATTAATCCGTCATTGCCGCAATTTTGCAATCTGGTGATCATTTTTTAAAATTATGTTTATTATATTAAAACAAAAGCCTAAACCTGTTTATTACAATTATTCTCAGAGTAAGACGTATTAATAACAACAACGGGTCGTTACATGTTAAGAGTAAGGGTGTAAAAGCCAAAACCCAAGGCAAGCCGAAACACAGGCAAGCCTTGATAGGAAGGGTCCAGATGTCAAATTTTCTCAGTTTGAGGCTGGTCAGCATTCGACTCTTACTGCCCGGTGGTCATCGTAATGACTTTACAAGCCATTTAAATCTAACTTTTATTTCCAGCCTATTTGGACGGAACGTGAAGTAGGTTTTTAGTATTTTGTATCTGAAACATAAGAACTTTAAGAACACAATGTTGTGACTCCGGTCTTGCAACAGATTTTCCCCCTTTCTTTTAATACTGAAATGTTGCCTTCTGATTGGTCCACTGCGATTGTGGTACCTATCTTTAAAAAGGATAATGCTGCCAAACCACAAAATGACAGCCCCATTTCCCTTACTAGTGTCCCTTGTAAAATGATGTAATCCCGTATTCAAAACGAAATGATGCTTCATATTAATAAGCACAATACACTTCTGAATGACCAATTTGGTTTTCTGCCAGGCAGATCAGCGGTCCACCAACTTTTACTTGCGCTCGATAAATGGACCGAAGCCCTTGATCTCGGTATTTGCACTCCAGTCTTCCTTTTTTATTTAAAAAAGGCGTTTGAATCTGTGGTGCATTACTTAAACTGAGGTCTACGGGATTTATTGGTGGGCTGCTGGGTGGATCTCGGCCTTTATTATGGGACGCACCCAATGTGTGATTGTTGAGGGTGAGTTATCCCCACCTTCGGCCGTCATTAGCGGCATATCCCAGGGTTCCGTTTTGGCACCACTGCTTTTTCTTCTGGTTCTGAATGACCTCCAATATCCCGAAACTGCGGTCTCCCAAGAAAAAATTGCCGACGACTTAAAACTCCATGCTACACTTTTCTCACCTAACAATGATTTAATTTTACGACAAAGTAACGATTCAGTCCACGATTGGTCCGTCACTTGGCAGCTCTCCTTATCATCCGAGAAATGTTATAGCTTTGCTTTGGGCAGAAGTCGTGTCCCCCATACCTTCTACCTGGGTGATGAGATTATTGATGAATCGTTTGACAACTTCCGGATCTTGGTGTTTAGTTCCAGCCCGACTTAAAGTTCACCACACACTGCAACATTATCACAACCGAGGCCAGCCGTACATCCGCCATGGTGCGTCGCTGTTTCAATTCGAGGAATCTTCATACCATGATTTGGTCCTTCAAGGTCTATGTCCGTCCATTACTCGAGTATGCTAGCCAGGTTTGGCCTCCTTATTTCCTCAAGGATATTGACAGGATTGAGTCGGTACAAAGGAAGTATACCAAATCACTCCCGGGCATGCACTACCAGTGCCGACAACTAAATGCGGATCTTTTCTTGACTTACAAGATTTTGCACCCTATGCTCCCTATCGACCTTCCATTATTCGAACGAGTTCTGTTGCTAAAACTAGGGAGGATTGTCTTAAGACAGTCCTTCCGAGATTTCATACCAACACACGAAAGTCTTTTTTCGCCCTTCAAGTTATACCTGCATGGAATTCTGTTAATGAGGAGACTGTCTCTCCCCTATCACTTCTTGCATTAAAAATAAACTAACCAAGCGCAGTCTCATCCGCTTCCTCCTTCGGCCCGAACATTCCCCAGCATTTCCTTAAACCACCACCTTCATTCTCACCTCGTAAAATCTCCACTCCCATCCTGTCTTTTTAATTTCGGGTTTGCTATAAGGGGTACCCAACGAGCCCTTGTATTTCCCTTTCCCCCTTATACAAGCGAATGAATGTTTATTATTGTTATTATGTTCGTGCGAAGTCTGGCGTTTGAGTTTTAATGTTTTAGAATTGTTGACGTACCTTTATACAGATTTCGTAGATTAACGTCATTAACAACAACCAATAATGCTCTCTGCTTTAAAACGTCGTCATCATGCTGTAATTCTGACCTCCAAAGAGCACTTATTTTGGTTGGTAACTTTGAATTTACGCTATCCGTAACCCCCCAAGTCAGCAAAAGGCACGTCCGACGATTAAACTAGAGCTATCAGCAAAATTTCGTCTTTTTGCTGTATTGGAGAAATTAGCAAGCTAGCTATTAATTAGGTAATATCAACGCTATTCACCCTTTTTTTTAAACAAGAAAATATAAAGCTGTGTCACAAATGATATTTGTGCTGTCAGGCGTCCGCAGTCTCTCGATCAAATGAAGTTTCAGCCTTTTCTGTCACAGTTATTTATTCTCATATGCCTGAAAACAGCCAAAGTGCCCAAAAGCTGTAAAAGTACTAGCGGTCGCCACACTCATATCACACGCGGTTAAACATTTATGATTTAAGTCGTCACTCCAGCAAAACTGAAACAATTAATATCTCCATTCACGTTCATTATTTTTAAACCCAGCTTGAATGAATCCGCGTACATTTTAACAAGTAAAGTGAAATTTCAATCATATAACCCATTTTTTACGGCGCACTTGACGTTTTTGTTTATCAAGGACCGCTATCGCCTCAGCATGAATGTAAGCCTCAGCATGAACTTCCATGTTAAATGTCAAACTTTGAACTACTATAGTTTCGCCCAAAATTGACATAGACCAACGAAATTCGGTATTTGGGGTCGTGTCATAACTATTTCACCGCATTACGAATTTTAATGACAACAATCGAACCGTTAAGCGTCCACAGCATGGCCATTGCTTGTTGTTGTTCTTGGGACTCTTTGCTCTCACCTGGAGATCGAACCACTGAACCGATTTTCAAGTTCTATAGCTTAAAACGTAGGTATGGAAACGGCTTAGGGCTTTCCGCAGGCTATTTTAATGTAACTACAATATTCTTTACACGGAAAGCCAAATGGGCTAGAACTTTTGCTCTTACCTAGAGATCGAACCAACGAACCGATTTTTAATTTGTATAGCTTAAAATGTAGGTATTAACACCGACCAGGGCCTTTTGAACACGATTTTGATGTGACTGCAGTATTTTAGTCGGCAGAGAAATTATTATTGCAGAGCACTGGGCAGAAATTATTAATGTACTTTTTGCCCTCACCTGGATATCGAACCACTGAACCGATTTTCGAGTTCTATAGCTTAAAACGTAGGTATGGACAAGGCCTAGAGCCTTTCGCAGGATATTTTAATGTAACTGCAATATTCTTGAAACGGAAAGCCAAACGGGCTAGAACTTTTGCTCTAACCTAGAGATCGAACCAATGAACTGATTTTCAATTTGTATAGCTTAAAATGTAGATATTAACACCAACCAGGGCCTTTTGAACACGATTTTGATGTGAATGCAGTATTCTCGTCGGCAGAGCAATTATTATTGTAGAGCACTGAGCAGAAATCATTAAGTGGAGTAACAAATTTTTGCAAATCGAGCTAGAAACATGAAATTTGGTACACAAGTCTTGGACTCCATGAAATTTCCCCCAAGTGTTTTCAGCACCTTCCCCCCACCCCCTCCCAGCACCATCCGCCCCGTGCCCCCTCCCAGGGGCTTTGGCAACAAATTCTTACATCATGAAATTTGGTACGCAAGTCATTCTTAGCAGCATAAATCGAATCAGCCATGGAACCCACATGAAATACCCATAAAGAGACCCTAGCAACCCCTTGTGCCCCCTCACTGAGGTTTGACCAATAAATTCTTGCGGCTCAAGCAAAAAGCATGAAACTCGGCACTCAAGTCATTCTTAGCATTACAAATCAAACCAAGCATGGAACCCCCACTAAATATCCCAAGGGGCCCCATAACGCTCCCCTGTGCCCCCTTTATGGTGCTTGACCAACAAATTATTGCAGATCGGGCTAAACGCTTGAATTGCGATACACAAGTCGCTTGAATTGCGTATACACAAATCGCTTGAATTGCGATAGTAATACAAATTGAACTATCTATGGAACCCCCTCGAGATAGTCTACAAGGAACCACAACGATTCCCCCCCCCCCCTCCCACCCCGTGCTCCCTCCCTGAGGCCTGACGAACACATTCTTGCAGATAGTGCTAAAAGAATGAAATCTGGTACACAAGTAATAATAGTTAGCAGTAGAAATCAAACTAGCTATAGAACTTCCGCGATCTCCTCCAAGGCCCCTCAGCGCTTCCCCAGTATTCCCGCTCCACGAGGTTGATTTCCGAAAAAAATTTGTTGATCGTACTGAAAGCATGCATTTTGGTACACAGATCACTCCTAGTACTAGAAATTGAACCAGCCATGGATCCCCATGAAATACCACCAAAGCCTCCCCCAGCATCCCCCACTACCTGGGCACCCCATGAAGCATCAATGACCAACAATTTCTTGATGAATGTACTAAAAGCATCCATTGTAGCAGTGGAAATCCAACTACACATGGAACCCCATGAGATACACCCACCCTCCAGTGCTTCCCTGAGTCCTCTCCATAAGGTTGATGATTAACGAATTCTAGTTCGATTTGTACTGCTAAGAATGACTTGTGTACCAATTCACGTTTTAGCACGATCAGTAATGGTCAAAATTGGAATTTGGAATTGGAAATTGGAATTAGAATTTGTTGGCCAAAATTCATAGTACCAAAATTCGTAGTACTACAGGTGAGTGTGGTAGGGGAGACAGAACGGGGACTTGGGGAATGGGGATATCTCGGAAGATTCCGTAGCTAGATCGATTTATTAGCTAAGAATTGACTTGGGTACCAAATTTCAAACACTCGATGTTCTAATTAGCCCAAATTCTGGCCCGTAACAGCTGTACTAATCCTGAAAATCGAACCAACGAACCGATGCTCAATTTACAACATAAAACATACGTATGATGAAGGCCTACGGCCTTTTGAACGCAATTTTAATGTGACTATAATATTATTGTTGTTGTTCTTTGGGAAATTTTACTCTTATGTAGAGATCGAACCAAAGAACCGATTTTTAAATTTTATAGCTCTTAAAATTGAGTATTAAATAGGCTTTCTTATAACAGTTAATTTAAGGTGATTACAGTATTCTTTTCTGTGTTGTTCTTGCTGAGACAAAAAAAAAGTAATGGATATTAGTATTAAAAAATGCTTAAGTGTATAAAATACGGATGTAAGCCTTAAAAAACTTAAAGCCGTAAAGGATCAGATATTAGAAAAAGACATGTAAGCCATCAACGTCGCACTAATACCTGTAAAAGAATCTCCAGCTTGTTTTTTGGGTCACTGGAGATTCTTTTACACGTAGTGCGACGCTGATGGCTTACATGTCTTTTTCTAATATCTGTTCCTTTAGTGCTTTAAGTTTTTTAAGGCTTACGTCCGTACTTTATACGCTTAAGCGTTTTTTAATACTAATATATATTTTATCTGGATAAGACGGACGTTAATGTTATCGTTGAGTCTTGGTTGCTAACACACCAGTTTATGTCCTAACATGTATGTTTTGCTTTCGCAAAAAAAAATGTTTTGCAAAGTCGCTTGGACCAACCTTTTTATTGTTTTATTTAAGTTGTTTTAAACCAATTTATATTCGTTAGCAGTTTTAATGTACGGGAATTTTTTTTTAGCATTATTTACTTTGCACTGAATAACTCATTGCAGTCACATTAATCAGTCTAAATAGTTAGACGACATTTCTAGTTTTATCCTTTTATTTAAGGCATTCTTTCGTTGCTTCTTCCCTTTATCCTAAATCCTTTTTCAAATTTTTCCAACCAATCCAAGCACGACAGACTTGGAATCGCAAATAAATGTGTTTTGTGCTGGGCGTCAGCTGTTTCCGACAGCTTCCTTTCTGTTGCATTCAAGTAAATATTTTAAGAGTAAATAATCAGCACGGAGCATTGAACTGTATGTAGCTTCCTCCCCCCCCCCTCCCCCCCTCCCTTCTTTCATTCTGTGCACCAATAAATCAGACTGGTGCGCAAACAGAGCCTCACATGGTCTCAACCTTCGTTGCTTATAAAAGGGAAACAGTTCGGCTCAAGAGCCACCAATATCGTCGGAATCTGTATTATTTTATCCGTTTGCTAGGGTTCAAAAGTAGTTGTAATTCATGGAAGTTTCTTTGCCGACAAAACTGTAAAACAAAACGGCCGCTTAAAGGTAACGAGTAGTAATATAACGAGTACTATACGACGCGCAATGGCTGTTTGCTGTGATGTGCATATCACGTGACTGGGCTAGTCCAATTAGACGGCCAAACAGTCGTTGTTCTCGTTCGTCATTGGCTAACTCATGGTGACGTCACGGCAAACAGCCATTGCGCATGGTTTAGTTGCTTAATGGAAACAAAAAAAATCAATCACGAGTTCTACTCCCAACAAGAAATAAGACGTCAGGTGCACTTCTGAAGGGGAATATACAGCGACGTAGGACTAAGGAGATGGGGAAGGAACCCTTCCTAACACTAAAGGGACCCCAACGAAGGGTGCTTTTGATTCGATAGTTAATGCTCAATCACTCCACTTCTTTGGGAAAAAATGCGTGCTTACTATACTATATATTATGAATAGAGCAGCGTCAAGTGACGTCATATTGGCTACGAGATAGCATCTGGAGGGCATAGCTACAAGGTGCACCAGATTGAAATGTAAGGGAAAACAACGGCACTTCTAGTCAAGGCAGTGCTTTGAGTGCCGGTTTCTTAGGCTTAAAATAACGTTGTTTTCTCCAACAACAAAAATCGCGCGGTATAGGCTTAAGAAATCCAGTCTAATAGCATTGGCTTCAGTAAGACGACCTTCTTTTCTCCCTCCAGTGCTCCTTGCAACTAACCCAGTTACTGGCTCCACCATAGAGTTATACACAATAATCCTACGTTATGTCACTCTACAGAATCTTCTGTTACTTAGCAGATGAAGGGTTGGATAGGGAGAGAAAATTAATTTGACTTTTTTCTGCCTATCTACTCATCGATATGACAGTAGAATATTGACATTCTACTGTGTGACGTGTGGTTCTTTCTTTCTTTATTTATTTTTTTAATGTAATTTGCATTAAGGAGTATTTCCTACGCAATCCTTCGTCTTACGAAAACCAAACCAGGCCAAATGTAAAGTTATGTTTCCCTAACACATGGAGCGATCACACAGTAAGCCGAACCCTTGTTGTCCCTTGCTTGAGATCAGCTAATCTAAAATATTCTCCCTTGTACGATTATGTAGGAGAATATAAGGGAGGCTATCTCTGACAGGCGAAAGAACTCTCACAAGTGAATAGAAACAACACCTTTTAATTTTAAACCATACATAAACGACGCTTAGGCCTTGGGCATCGAAAAGAACAACACCAGGAAAAAAAAGGTTAAAGGGAACAACACCAGGAATGAGCATGAAATAAATAATGACGTTCGTACACTCCCGGAGATGCGTAATAAAATCACCGACACACATTATTGTGCATTCATGACGCAGTTGCTCAATGAGTATTGACTTTCAAACATCTACTCCCTTAATGACCATTGACGAGTGGTGGGACCCTCGTCACCCTTAACTTGCCGATTACGCTAATAAATAGTATTTGGCAAATAGGGTCATCTCGCCACCATGCAGCTTTCCACTTAAATCAGCATTAGCCCTAATGCAGCAATTGTTAACCCATTAATAGAAGCGCAACTAATTGTAAGAATCGACCAAGCGAAGCGCTGTAGTGCCAGAGAGCGTCACGGGCAAGCCAACGCGCAACAAACGGAATTAATCCGGGAATTAATCTGACAAGATTGCTAAATGGAATTAGAAAAGAGCTTGTGGTTGTTGAATTCGTTTAAAGCATACCACTGAGTGCTTGCAACTTAAAGCACTAACGAGCACTAGTGCACAAAAACTCTATAGCGTACCGAGCAAGATATGAGTCACCATTACCAATCAATGAAGGCTCTGGTTGAGTCGTGTATCAGTGGTCTTCAACCACTGAAACGTGACGCACATGATTTTAAATGTAGTTGTTGATTGATTGATTGATTTCACGGAACAACAATACAGGGTGTTTGGAAATTGGTGTTAAAAATTTTCAGGGCTGAATTCTAGCATGAAAACAAGTAAAACATTCCTAATAAACATGGTTTCAGTTCTGTTTCGTTTTGGAATTAGACCTTGCCGAGGGTAACAAACTTTTGAAATTAATACAGTTGGTAGACGGAATCACGAATTCCAAACTTATAAAAACTCTCCGGAAAGACCTCCCTTCCAGAATGTTACAACGTTTAGTAAAGGAAAAAAAAAACACATTTCTTTGCATTTGAAAACAACAAAATAAAACATTTAAGAGCCTGTACACAAGTGACGTCACCCTAAAATTTGCCCTTTTTTACTAGCATCCCCATTTAATAGCCCTCTAGAAAATTGTAACCCCACAGAAAATGAAACCATAAAAACACAGACTG
>JAHWFP010058465.1:0-10030 GCA_023313725.1 Lithobius niger
TTTTTTTTTTTTGGGCTTTTATGGTTTACTGGTTGGTCGAAAATTAAATTTTAGCACCATGGTAAATTTAGGTAATGATGTGTTTTTCCATACCCCTCCCATCCCGTCAACCCAATAGATCGCCCTTTTAATAGAAAACGGTCACATTTCAAAAATTTGGACGTATTATACTTGGCAGCAATGCAAAACCGGGCTTGCACTAGACAGTTTTGAAATAATTGTAAACTAACCGTTCTAAATCGCGACCATGCCGAGTGTCAGTTGAAAACTTAAAGGTTGTAAGTTTAACAAAAACGAAAAATAGGAGCCATTTTTCGATCTGAATCCAAAATCGGTCCTTTTTATTAAACTAAGGACTTAAAAAAAACGTGCGGACTTAGAAAGATCTCCGCGTAAAGTGTTGTTTGAATCACTACGTGCGTAAAAAAAGTTCCTGGGAAAAAATTTTTTTTTAATTCCATAGGTCGTCGTTTTTGTATACCGCCTGCTGACACACCTTGCTGGATGTTTTCGTTGTGCCGGTAGTGTTTAATCATTCTGCGGCTTTCATACGTTTTACCGATTCAGGACATGACGTCACTTGAGCGCTCAGACCTATGTCTGCCAATGCAATGGTATGGTCGTCTACACCCAACTTTAGTTAAAGTCGCAACGTCTTCGGGTCTTTCGTAAATCCCCAGAAACCTACCCGGTGGAAATTAAACCCAGTATTGCAGCTTTTTATGTGGATGCAACCCGTTGTCAGCCTAGATATTTTGCAACCTACTTTTTCTTTACTCATCGTCCATGAAATTTTGCTCATTTTGGTACTAAATAAAAAGCCATCTAAACAGCCTGATTAACTTCGTTTGTAAGAGGCATGCGAATTAGCTGACCATTCTAGTTTTTCCCCAAAAAAATGTACAAAACGGAGTCGAACGGGCTCGGTCACTTGTAATAAGTAAATACAGATGCAAACAGATCTCCGTTTCCTTTTGAACCTACATGGTATACTGACTAAGTGGGGAAATTGAACCATAGGCGCTGGCGTCCGATCCTGGCAAGGCTTAAAATGGTCGACCGTTAGTTTGCTACCATCAAAGCAACTGCCTACCAAATTTCAAAACGTTTGGTGCACAATTAGAAAACAATACCTGACTCGTTTGATATTTAAGGCAAGGAAGAACTGAACCGAGGTGAAAACTGGAAAGGGACCAAACTCGAAATCTTTACGTTGTAAAGTGTTAAGATATCACAGTGTTGCTGTTTAGTGTTTAACCCATGTGAAACCTTTCTGGTGTATTAAATGTGTTTATTATTTACTTTTGAACTCAGTTAAGTAAACGGTAAAACACTAAAATCGTTATGTAACATCGGTAGTCGTGACGATCCGAAAGGAGACGACTGTGTTAAGAAATACTGGAAAATGAGACAAAGAAAAAAGTAGGGTAACATGTGTGACAATATGTTCGTCTGATTCGCGTTAACTAGCTTAACTATAACAGTAATACATAATGAGGACAAACTAAAGTTAAACCATGTTTGTGAAAATGTGTTCCCTGATGGAACAGATGGCTCACAAGTCATACACATGGAGGAAAATTAATTTTCGCTCATATTTTCCTTAGCTTGTTCACTATTTAAAAGATTAAAAACTCTAAAACAACAGGGTCAACCTGAAGCGGCCCAACAACGTCCCATCTTGGAATGACGTCTTTCCAAGATGGTGGGAAGTTGTTGAGCAGCTTGAACCCTGTAGATTTAGCGTTTTTAATCTTTTAAAATGTGAACAAGGCAAGGAAAATCTTGCCGACAATTAAATTTCCTCCATGTGTATGACTTGTGGGCCTTCCGTTCCACCAGGGAACACATTTTTACAACCATCCAGATTCGCCTACAAAATAATTTTTTTACTTATTAAAGTTAAACGAATTCATAATGACAATAACGCTTCCTCGTGACGTTGCCACTTATTGACTATCGCGTGTAGTTGCAGGCGATGCCAGGGAGGGAGGGTAGGGGGCGGTGTAAGGCAAAGAAATTGTACACTCTAAACGCGCTCGGCCTATGACCCTGCCAGTAACACATACATGACGAAAAATGATGGACATATTGGCCCCCATTCGACATAAGCCATGTATTTACATCTAAGTTTGTGCATCTCAAGTTGAACCAGCAATGGCACACAAGAGCAGTCTCTTAGAATTATTCAACCCCATGTGCCATCACTCGTCCCAAGTTGCGACCCCATGCTGCTAGTTCTTAGCGAACGTTATTACTTTTGCTCAAAATATTCTGTAAGATAAGATTAGGCTGCCTAAGTGTATTTTCACCTAATAGATGTGAAAAATGTCACTTGTGCCATGATTACATCAAATGTAAGTCAGTTCAACAGCATAAGCGTTAAACGACCTTGAAGCTAAGAAAATAGTATTTTCTTCAAACCAAGGATATCTGGGGTAGAAATTGCGTTTCTTGCCTTCTGGCTACACACCTGTTATTGTGCGAGCTGGTAAGTTACACCTCTTAGATTACTTTGGGAAAATACAATGTTGGCGATACTGAATCAATTGGCTAGGAGCCAGAAAACAAAATTTGCTGCTTCTTTCCTGACAACCTTGTAAAAAGTAGTGATATACGGAGCTGTAGTTGCAATATGGATACTTCCTGTTGCTACGGATCTGTACGCATTTAATTTCTGAATTTTACTTACAAATACAATACAGCACGCTATAAATATAATTGGTAATAAAAATAGTGTACGGCAGCCCCATTAATGCAAAGGGTACAACATTTTTATTTTAGTGACATTAGAACAGTGAAACGTGAATGCTTTATTTTTTCGTTTGTCACAATGGCAGTATAGTCATCCACTAAATCTCGCGTAGCAAGAACTGTTAGACCAAACGAAATGTGTTGTCAGAAAGGGATACCCCATTTTTGTAAAATCCCATTTTATAACTATTGCACTGCAGGTAAAAATTCCACCCTGTGCATGAGAATTTACTTCCTGTAATTAACCCTCATAAAATAACTCATCCTGAACGAGAGATACTTAACTATTTTGTCAACAAGTCTAACCCGACCTCAATTTGGTTTAACAGAATTTTGCTATACGGGACTTAACAAAATAGTAACTTCGTAAATCATCACATCAGCTGTTAAAAAAACAAAAAAGGAAAAAAAAAAACAGCTCGACTATGCAATAACCAAGAACCCAATGGTAGCTCAAATTTATTTTTTCTCCCTTTGGTTACGATACTGCTTGTACTGTACCAAGCAGTTTAGGTAGATGGAACCTAACAGCAAAAAATGTACACGGAGGAAAACTAATTTTAAATGGTCTAACTTATTTTGCCCTGCCTGCATCTTACAATACTGTTTATGTGTGGTGGGTTAGCAGGGTATAAAAGAAGTGAGAAATTATACTGAAGCACAGAAAGGAAACATTTTAAAACTAGAAATCTGGTCTTTTTCCAATGATTTTCAAATTTTAATCCAAACAAGTGTATTTTTTTCCAGTTACTTCTGTAAATTATCCATGTCGACCCACATAAACCCAGTTTCGTGGTTATGATGAGGCTTAACCAAGGTGCTATAAATTACATGTAACGTCCCAATTAGGGATATGAATGTATGCGTAAGGACTTAAATTAACAAAAAGACCACGCCATTTGGATAAATGGCTACAGTTAGCGCTAACGGCAGTTTAAATCCTAATCACAAATAAAGACCTTTCTGTATGCATAGACTTAACACTGAGACTATAAACACTAGGACTATTTGGGTCTGAGGAATAAGTTCAACTCGGACTGTGGTGGCAGACACCACCTACACAAAATTAGCATGATGTTTTATTCAAGGCTTTGAGGTTAAAGGACAATGCATAATATTAAAAAGAAATTAATATTATTTAAGGTATGCCAGTTGACCGATACTTTACTATAAGCAAAATGTCATACGTTCATGTTCATGTTTCTCCGAAACCGTTAACAGTTAGAGTTTTGAAATTGCTCCTGACATAACTTTTCATTTTACATACTTTTAAGACTCGGTAGTAGTCTTACGCAATTCTGATGATTCAGTCTTTATTATAAACACTGAACTTTCATAGTAAAATAATTCATGCTGCATGAATAGTAAAATGGTCAGATAAACCATTGTATTGTTTAGAATGGTCAGATAAACCATTCTAAACATCATAACTCAGGTAGAGGTCATGCGTAACTACTATGTAAACACCTCAGCAAAAAATAACAATCTGAGTAATAGTTTTGGAAAAAAAGGAACATAAACTTCAAATACTACGAATTTTCTACAAAGTCAAAAATTTGCCAAAATGCATAAATTAGAAGCATTGATTTAAAAAAAAGCTTTATATATAAATTAAAAGTAAAAATTTAGTTTTTGTTTTGTTTTATTCTTATAGTATGAACCGTGAGACATTTACTTAGCACAATAAAAAAAATTGAATTAGCCTACCCACAATATTGGCCTACACCTTAAGTAGTATGTTGTCTGTTCTCTTTAAGCATACATTGAACAGAAAGACTTATCTTACGGTTTATACATCACTTTCTTACATTCTTTATCTGATGTTCGTTTTACATGGAAGAAAATTACAGCAGAGTGACAAAGAGTTTATTAATACATTAATGTCAGACAGTATTTTGCAAGGTGGTTCTATAAAGACACGAAATAAGCGAGTCATCTTTTATCGAAAAAGTAAGACAAGAAAGTTCAAGAAGTAATGTGCAACGTCGAGAAAAAAAAACAAGAATGTTTGTCTCACGATCAAGGCAATATCACGAATGAAGATCACGACACTTTTCTCGGTAATTATACGCGACACCGAAAATGCTCAGTATTTTGGTGGTCAATGCTCAGTATTTTGGTGTCTGTCAACGTTTTTGCCAATATCTAGCAGCACCACGTGAGCAAACATTTGTATTCTTCTTCATCTCCATCGGCTACAAACGTAGTTGTAGCCCAATTCCACACCGGTGGGATTGGGGAGTCAGGTCGCCAGCTTAGGCGCACGAAGCCGTCTCAGGAAGCACATCATGACTCTTAGAATCCGGTACCAGAGTCGCCTTATGTTTTTGTCACGTTCTTTACCAATAGCAAGAAAGTTTGTTTTGTAGTTATAGAGCATCTTTGTAACTTTGCTGACACTTATTTGAATAATAAAGACTTTTTCAACATTGTTACTATCAAAATGTATTGATCTCCTTTTTAAAGATTTGTGTGGTTGGAAGCATGTTGCAAATCGTACGTACTTGCATGTTTAATGGGGCAGATGGCCAGCCTTAGGAGTCTGCATAATCTTCCATAGCTGAGCTTGTGTAATGTCTATGTTTTGTGAATTTCTTTCCGGTTCCCGTTAGCTGGAAGATTCCCCCAGAATTCCGTTGTTATTCCATAGTGGTTAGGGGCAACCTTGGCTATCCAAGGGAATTACCATGCATGCTAAATCAATTAGCCTTCAGGCTGGTCCTCTCCACTTAGGGTCTGCTGCGTAAGGGTCACCAGCTCATTGCTGATTAAGCCTTCAGTGTACCCGAATTTCTACCCCTAACTTAAGCCTTTTTCTAACTACAAACGTAAAGATTATGACCCCTGCCAACCTAGTTTAAACCTAAAGTTCCTTAGCTTGTTTCCCCATGTCTTTCAGTATAATTGTCTAACTCTCTGTTTTGTGTTTTTTGTTAACTCACGATGTGAGTTGCATTTATGGCGACGTTATTTGCTACCTAATCGGACATATTACAACAACGTTTTAGTGATCCGTCGTTCATACAGTGGTTGGCATGGATTACTTCAGGTCACTTTGCTAATGGATGCTTGTTATTATGAAAGGTGTACAATCCGAACTGACACAAACAAGTCTGTTGCGCTTTTTAAGACAGTAATCACTTTGAACTCCCATACAGGAGTTAACAACTCATGCAAGGTAGAGGCATAGTGAAGTGTAAAAGACTACAGATAAGGGCAAATAATTTAGTATCAGTTGTTGGCAGTGTAGATGCATTTCAGTGTTCATTGCTCATTCCCAGAGGCACCTCAGAAACTTTGCATATGATGACAATGTTTGGTATTACCATAGTCAATAAACCACAAGGCACGGTTACACTGATTTCGTTTTAAAGTAAGTTGTGCACAACTTACTTTATAAATGCTCCAACACCCATTAAAAAAAAAAATATTTTCTAACTTTGTAGTTTACCCGTTATATTATGAACATGCTCATCCTAGGGTCCCAATGCAATTGAAGTGTGCTTGAATTCATATGTCCACATGTTATTTATTATTGGTTGGCGATGGTGTGGGGTGACAGTGGGGTGGGCCCAGTTTTAGAAATGTGTGAACATGTACTCGACCATGAAGTAAGTGCACTTAAATGAACTTTTAACAAATCGAATATGAACTGCAAATTTACAAAAGTGAATGAATTTTATTTGGGAAAAAAACTCGAGACATCAAGACGTTTGAGTGACACAAGACGAAATCGTGAATGGGGTCACCAAGACCGCAAGTATAGGAGTCGAGAAAAGATCAAGGAAGGTTATTTCTCGTCTTGACATAGAATCACTAATTTTACGTAGTCCTTCATCAGATTAATGTATATCTGTCTGCTTTGGCTTGTGCAGTAAAGTGAGAGAGATGGGAAAGACTGACTGAGATAGAAGGCCACTGTCTCTCGTTCTCACCCTACCCTTGGCATTATACTGAATGCTTGGTTTGGATAGTCTTTTGACGACTGCAGTAACAGATCCCTATAACAACTGTAACATGACAACTGAAGAATTCATCTTCAAACCCAACAAATGAAGAAGGAGGGAATTCTTATAATGATGAAGGCAACCTGGAACAGCAGACTTATTTTTAATTTGATTCTTCAAAATCGAACGTGAAAGCAAGACTGCTTAGGGTCAGGGCTGGCAGACTTTTTTTCATGCATGCACCAAAGTGAATCAAGCAAGGTGATGATTTAGTTGAAGCAGATGCCTGAAATGGGTGTTATGGCAAAGGAGTCAACTGATTTGACGCGATTCTCTAACATCTATCATCTACTCAAAACAAACAAAAGGCCATTAAATTAGGAAACAGCATATTTAATGATCCATTTCCCTTAGTTCTGTGTCTAATGAATTTATAAGGCAAGTAAAAGACTAACTATATACTTAAATTGAGAGAATATATTCCAGTATGCAGAGTATGTAAGCAAAAACAAGCTGAATTCAAAATGTCAGCTCGAACCTTCGTGCTGACCAAGTACAATGAAAAGCAGGCAACATGAACAACGCGGAGTGTACAATCATAATATACGATAATACGAGACTGAAAATTCGAGTGAGCCTGACGATAAAGAACCTGTAGACTCTCGTCAAATTGCTAGGTCGTCGTAAATTCGCAACACCAGCGTTTGAGCTAACCTTTTGAATTTAGCATACTTTGGTTTGCATCATCTTCCGCAGTTCAAAGTAATTCACCTGAGATCCTGCATATTGCGATTTAAAAAAAAAAAATGAATGCAATACTGGGATTAATTTTCTTTCAAATGAATACCACAACGTCTTAGCATTATCAGTTAATACAAACCGATAAAAACCTTCATAAAGCAGGCAAAAATCATAAAACAGATTTCAATTTACCAGCATAAATAGTCTTCATTAAAACAAAAGTATTAAACAAAATTTCTGACGCATTTCTTAGTTATATGGTTTAATAGTCATTTTATACTTGTCCAACTGTCCATACTGTCCTTTATCACCGTTGAACTAAAAAAGCTTAAGGGTTAGATCATTAGAAAGCAGAAAATCAAAAAAGGTTCAGAATAGCATGAAAAATATTAAAATCGTTTTAAGGAAAGTCGAAATATTAATAATTTTGTTTTTGAAAAATAAATGACTACTTAGGAATCTAAATTGATTACCATAAAATTGGCAAAAAAATCAGTTAGGCTTAACGGATTCGACAACATCAAAAGCAAATGACGTTGTATGCTCATTAGCGTCTTCCACAATTGCATGAAGTCTTAGCACGTCTACAATAAGGGCAAGTTGTTTGAGATGAACCTTGGAATCCATCTGAAACCAAAATTTTCATAGCTAGCTTCTCTAATCTTGTAGACACCTTACGGGAAAACGACATAAGGTTTTTGTTTTTTAGCATTGTCTGCACACAAGTCAGTGACACAAGCTCATCGTCCAAACAATCAAACAACTTCCCTATGAATATTTCACGAATTTTTTAATCGTGACGAATCCACCTTATTAGGTTACCCAGAGCCTCATCCATGCACACCCGGTTTGATTTCAAGAAACACAATAAATGCTTTAGTTCTTCTGCTGTTAAGTTGGGGAAATTATCTAGTGAAAACAAATGAATGCTGTTGGATTTCCAAAACTGTAAAAACTTTAGTGGTAACTTCGGCGTATCGTACTTGTAGCTTATTTCAAACACATCAAAAAAGTTTTCTATTTTTAGCATGCCACCAAGAGTGTCACAGCAAAACTGGAATAAATCCTGAAGCTGAAGTAAGTGGGATGCTGCCAACACTTCTTTCACCTGTTGGTAGGATTTTACATTATCAACTTCTCCGGTGTACATGAAATCTAAAATGGCACTCAAGGTTTCGAATTTCAATTCCTTGAACACTACCCTGCTTGAATTGGCTTCTTTCATCCCACTTTTAAACATGGCTGCAAAATATAGACTGCTAGCTTCTAACACACATTTATGCGCAAATAATTCGGCCTCTTCACCTACAAGAGTGATGTCACAGTCTTCATCAGTTCGTCTAAGTGCAAGGGTATCAAGCAGATATTTTCGTCTTTCCAGTTTCAGCTTCTCCTTAGTACTTGGGGGTGGCAAAGGCATTCTGCAAGATAATTAAATGCTTAATTCAACAAATCATTATTATGTAGTGAAGTATCACTCACTATACGTCTAACAAAAAAATTAATTCGTTTGATATTAATTTAGGGTAAGGTTAACTGAGTGCAAGTAAAAACAGAAATGACAACTAACAACTATGTCCTTAAACTTTTTATGTTACAATATTACTTTATAAATACAAATGTATCACCCTGGGAAAAAGTCATAATAAAAAGGATGAATGTCAAAAATTTCAACCATTTTGTTCAACAAGTTGAGGGAGAATTTAACCTTTCTGCATTTTTTATATTGTCGGTGTGTCAATGTTAAACGTTAGTGTTGCTAAAAGTTAATTTTTTTTTATCATTCCTACTTTTAGTGCAACATAGGTACAGCATGTGGCCCTTAGTTTTTGCGTGGCTGTGATTATTATAATTATGTATGCATAACTAAGTGGGTTTGATGTTGAAAGGCTAACAACTCACCGTAGTGCTTAACCATTAAGGAGGATAATGGTAGACAAAATCTGGCCGAGATATACAGCAGAATACAAATTCAATGTCTACGTATAAAGAATGAGTTAGTAGTAAGATACGCTAAGCAACTAAAATGAATAAAAGCATTCTAAAGCATAATAAAACATACTTTCCATATAAAAATACTCACGTTATCCTTAAAAAAACCTAATGCTCAAATGGAACGAATACAAGAAAAACACATCTAAGCCATCAGCGTCGCACTAATACGTGTAAAATAATAGCCAGTGTCACAAAAAATAAGCTGGAGCTTCTTTTAAACGTATTAGTGCGAAGCTGATGACTTACATACTTCTTGCTTGTATCCCTTCCTATATATCATTAAATTTTTTAGGGATTACATACGTATTTTATACGGAAAGCGGTTTTTAATTACGAATGTCTTTTTTTTTTCCAAGAATAACAACAACAAGAATATTGTATTCACCTAAAAATAACTTATAAGAATCTGGACCTTGTCGACAATTAAGCTATAAAATTGAAAAATCATTTCATTGGTTCGATCCCAAGTGAGAAAAAAAGTCCCACTAAGAACAACAACAAAAATATTAAATAGCCGCATTAAAATAGTGCTCAAAAGGCCCTTGTCCTTATTAATACCTACGTTTTAAGCAAAAAAAAAAAAAAAAAACATT